>JAUESI010000036.1:10433497-10444080 GCA_032275145.1 Synergus laeviventris
GTGATGAATTATAAAATCACATAAAATTTGTCATCATTTTTTTTAAATTCTCTAAAGAAAATCTCTTCAAACTACTAGAAAACCTCTAAAATAAAAGGCTGCTAATAAAAATGAATTTGGAGATTTTCAGACGTACATATTTTGAACGATAGATTGTCCAAAAAATTTCTGTATTTATGGAAAAAACCATTTGAAATGTGTCTTCTGCCTTCCTTCTACATAAATTTTGTACAAAAAGCAAAATTTTCAGACTTTGCTCCCGATTTGAAAAATATTGATAAAATCTGGTCTACGACTGTAAATGGCGTACTATTTCAAATCTTTAAGTGAGACAAAGTTTTTTATAGATGGTAGAAATGATAAAGTTATGACGTAATAAAGTTTATGTGAAATAAAACAGGTTTATGCTTACGCCATTCCTGAAAGACAGTTTGTCGACTACAGTAAGGACACTGAAAGGCCCGTAGCTTACTACAGAATATCCGAAGTACCAGCGAGGAAAACGGGATGGGGTGAAATGTTCTTCGGTCCTGAAAGGAATCGGAAGCTCATCAAACTTAACAATGGCCACAAGAGAGAAGTGCTTCTAGAGCTTCGTGTTACTGCCAACAACGATGGCGTCTGATGTGCCCTAGAGTATATCTAACTAGCTTCGTTTTTTCACTTGCCTATTAATAAAATGAAAACCATAATACTTTCTTTTATTCTGAATCACTCCTGCTTGTTCAGTAATCACTTCTTTCCATCTTCTCTTAACGATAACACTGAATCTTTCTCTTTTTTCAGATGGATCCAATGAATAAAGTATTTATCATAATAATCAAAACCCTTTTTATAAATAAGTTAATAAGTGTTTTCCAAAGTTAACATTCATGTCTAAAGTCCCTTTGGTTATTTGTGGAAGGAAAAATGCCAAGGGTGACTTAAGTGTGAAACAGTGGGTCGTACGTACAGTAAATTAAAATGAAAGGCTGAGTATAATGAAAAGAAGTAAAGAAGGGAGTGAAAAAGGTGAATCCTTGCCTCTTTCCATAATGCGCGTATGTTAAAAGGAGATTGGCGAAATAATGATAACCGAGGGGCGTAGAATATGACATTTCCATTCGTCTCGAAATCCCCCTGATGTTTTTTAAAGTTTATGTTACAAGAGTCTTTGCGATTATAATGAGGTATCGCGTTGAAAAAAAAAAGAAATTGTCGACTCTGTAGAACGAATTGAACCCAAAAATAGTAAATATTTATAATCTATTTCAAAATTGCAACTCTTCTAAAAATTGGATGTCATAAATATTATTTTAGATTTTATAAACAATAAAAAAGTCAAATGAAATTTTACTCTTATTTCGAGGGGTTGTTGCAATTATCACTTGGCATTCGGTCTCGCTTTGTTGAAGTGTTTCCGCTTACCCAGGGCCATCAAGTAATTAACGAGAATCGATTCGTGACTTCATTACGGATTCGCTTGAGTGAATCTTCCATCGAGAATCGAGTCGCTGAAATAAATGTCTTTGTGCATGATTTTATATCGGCCGAGGCGAAAATGTAGAGATAATCTATATATATATATATAAAGCTGCATATCTATATATGTCTCTAATTACATTCACACCCTTGAAACTAACGAAACCAAATTTTGCAGCGCATCATACATTTTTCTTGAGAATTTTTCAAAATATTTTAGAGTCCATAAAATTCCTTAGAAATCTTTGGAAAATCGTTTTGATAACTCTTTGTGACTCTTTTAAAAATCCTTTAAAGTGTTTTTTCCCTTTATTTACCCAGTTTACTAAAGGACTTTACACAAAATAAAATGTTTTTTTTTAAATTAGTAAACTTAAATTACGTAGCTTTTATAGTAAACTTAAATTATAAAACCTTTATGTCAATTTAAAAAAAAATCCTGTCAAAAAACCAATAAGTGTTTCTACTAAAAAATGTTTACCACTAAAATTCCCACTGAAGGGAAGACAGACCCGTAAATCTATTTGGAAAACCACTGATCTGGCAACACTGAATTTCTGCTAGTCATACAATAAAAACGAGGCACTCTGAACTTGTACAATTGATCGGGTGACTTTATTACACGTCGAATTTACAAGTCGATCATGTCAGTATAATTTGTAATAATACATATAAGTATATCATGACAGCTAAAATTATATTTACAGATCTATATCACATACAATAAGGTTTATAAGAATTCTTCTATATTAGAGGCACCAAAAGAGAAAACTGTTCAATAGTGACGAGGAATGTTTCAAATTGTCATATATTGTACGCGAACATTAATTTTCTTTCCTTGCTTTGAGACTTAAATCCATACGGTACTTTTATCCCTGATTTAACTGTTCCGAATATTATTTGCTTTTATCAAATTTTGTGCATAAAATTTACGAGACAAAAAGTAGGTTAATCTCTGCTTAAAATAAAAAAGAAGTAGAAGAAAATCATTAGTGGAACTTCATTAATTAAATTTTTATTATTAAAAGAATCTTTGAAATTGCGAGAAATTTTTTTAGCTTGGTAGATTTAGATGTAAAAGGCTGGGATCAAAGGTAACGTTGCTGTCACGTCGAACGAGATAAAAGGAATTTTTTCAATGGAATTGCACAGAGACAAAAGGTGCCGCCGCTTTGATAGTGCGACACGCATGTAATGTTACGGAAGATATTGATTCTAGTTCTATGTTACAGACGCTTTTGACGATTTCTCGTCTCTCTCCACATTAAATTTCTTGCCACTAATTACTCTGTTACTTCTGGAGAACGCTCAGAACTGGATTCACGTCTTGGCTCTTTGACGTAATCGACCACGAGTTCGAGACCAATGAGTGCACGGAGATCTTTCTTTTCCTCTTCTTGCCTCGATGACGAATTACTTGTCTCTTCTTTTTTTGACGATTCCGAGTCTATAACTGTCATCAGAAGGTTCCCGATTACTTTTAAAAATGGTTTTAGTCTGTTATGCGAAAAACATAGATATTAGTATCTAATTAATAATTAATTAAATTTACGAAACGTGAAACCTCCCCGTTTAGTTTGAGCATTTTTGAAATTTTTTTTTCATTTTTATTTCCTTAGCACCTTGCTGTGGTAATTTATAGGAATTTATATTCTTAAAAAGCGTTTTTTCCGCTTTTTCAATTCTCAAATTCAGACGTTAGTTTAAAAAGATATTCTCTTGAATCCCAGCCTAATAAAATATTGATTTACTTCGAAAATAAATCATTAACTTTAGGTTCTTTTATATATATATATATATAAATAAAAAAAATACTAGTAACAATTTCACTATTCACTCTCCTCAGACACATCACAAAGCACACTACCTTCTGAACTTTTCTGACTTTCTTCAGCCAGCACTTCAGTGATCTCCGTCCTCGATTCTTTCTCCGCTTCTCGAATGTCCTTATAGGTCCTCGTGATATGTTTCAGAATATAATGCGTTCCCCGATGATTTTCCTCGTTCGATCTGGACGCCGAAGCTTCATCCCTCGTCAAATTCAATGGCCGATTGTACTCTTTTGCTTGAGGCACACTGAAAGCAGAGCTATGCTTGCTTTTGAACGGCAATTGCCTTTCGCTCAACTTCCGATCCCAGATATGTCCCGAGACACGTAGGTCAATAAAAAAATGCAGCGGATCAATTCCAGGATAAGATTGAGGCATGGGGTAAGGTGGATACCAAAGAGGATTTGGCAAAAATTCTGGATTCGGAATATTACCAACATTTCCAGGAGGTAATCCAAAACCCTTTACCGTCTGGAGTTCATCACCTCTTCCAGGCAATCCGGGTAAAAAATTCCTCGCGCTGAAGTCCAATTTGTTTTTCTGTTCATTCAAAAAAGAAAGTTCATTATTTGCTTTGGAACGCTCCTCAAAACTATTCTTTTCACTATAAGTACAATTTTTCCTTTCTCCAGACTCCTCTGGTTTGACATTTTGCAACTCGGTGGAGAAAATCGATTCCTGTTGATTTGGAATTCGATCTGCAAAGTAATTTTTCACTAGTTTGAATTCGGAACGATTCTCATCAACGGGTTTGAGAACTTCGCCGTTGAAGTCTGTAGATTTTTGATCTAGACTCAGTGGAACAGTTTTAGCTTCGTGGTCGTAAGATTCGAGAGATTTGTTTCGATTTTCAGCGTGGGTCGAATCTAGGAGAAGTTGATTTTGTTGTTGCTGGGTGTGAAAGTATTTTTCTGGATGTAGCTGATGTTGATGGGGGTGATGGTGACTTCTTTCTTTGGTTGTTAATTCTAGAGGTCGGTCTCGAGCATCTCGCCAGGATCGCTTTCTGCGTCGTGGAGCTCCAGGTAAGGGACCGACGGGAGAAGCTTCAGTCTTCGCCTGGACGAAGGAGCGTAGCATTTCACTGAAGAAAAAACTGTGAGGAGTGAGGGGCACATTGTAGAGGTAGGGTGGTGTAGCTGCTAAGAGGCGAGAGACCAGGTCGCCGCCGGAAAGCGAAGCTGGGGTTTTTAAGGTCGAGGGATCCCCAGTCGTCGTCGTCATTCTGTAACAGGATAAATAGGCACAGATTTTACAAACTTAAATAAACAATTGTATTTTAAATTCCCGAAATTAAAGGATCCAAAATCTTAAATAATATTTAACACTTTGGTTATTATAATTCCCCTACTATACCACAATTTTTGAATCCCATTCTAGCTATACTGTTCTCTAGATTCTCTGCTAAGGGCGGGTTCCAAGACAGAGAACTTACAGGTAATTTGGGTATGGATCTGAGCTTCTATTGTTCGAGGAAATTAATTGAGAAGATTCTCCCTGAAATCTTGAGCCTGTTAAAGGCATTTATTGTGTCCTGAGCTAAAATATGCCTATCAGTTAAAACCCATTACAGCAAAATATCTCATTAGAATGCATTAAATAGTATATAAATTCAAAAGAAAATTAACCCTGGGAGTTTAAAATTTTGATGTCTGTTAATTTCCCACTTCTGTCAAATAAAATGGCACATTAAGCAACGCGGTCAATTTAAATTACAGTCACATTATTTTGAACGAGGAAAAGATCGATATTCTGATTTTCTCTCTTCCTCTGACAAGGGAAGTTTTGAGAGGGAGGGAACGCTCATATTTATCGCGAAGAGTAAAACTGACAGCAGTCCATTTCCGGTGCGTCCTGCCTGTCTGGCTGAACATAATATCTGACGAAACAACGTGGACACCGTTTGTTTGAGAAACAATGGACCGAAACAATGCCCATTCCTCTTCTTGTGTACGTCGACATGGATACAGTCTTCGCCACATTCACCACCCCCTGTGGGCTCTAACTTCGGTCTTTCTACAAGAAATCCTCTTGTGATACCTTTGGTATGGGGCGTTCATCCGTTGCGAGGAAAACTTGTTTTGGAAATTTTCATCTGGGACGTATTACTCAAGCTCTCACGATTCTTTGCAGGACAGTGAGAATATCTTCGGCGCGCAAATTAAATAAATCATTGATTGATTGATTGTAAGAGAAGATTTACAACTAGGTTCTTCTATGTGTAATTTGAACTGAGTATCGCATTAATAGGAAATTTTGTAGCGGCCATCGATCTAAAATTGGAAATTTACGGATTGCTATTGTCCTATGGAAAGCAAACTAACTGCTGGTTAGAGTTTCAGTTCAGTTTACGATTCATAAGACAACTCGGGGATTGAATTAAGCGAACGCCAGCTGCCAGTCTGTCCGCCTATCCGCATGAAAATCTGCATAATCCCGTCATGCCGACGATTCTAATTGGCGGATTGTTTCAATTTCTGTCGTCGCGGAAATTTGCATTCTCTCCCGCGAAAGTCAAGCAAATAAAATTTTCCTACTTCATTTCACAATCCGGATGCGAAAAGTACCCAAGTTACCCAGAAAAAAAAATCATCAAAAATTCTTTAAAACAGTGTATAATATTTGAATCTCTAATTTAATATTAAATATGTATTATGGAATAATGAAAATCTAGACTTCAGATCTGGGATGATATTAAAGTTTAGTGCTTTAATGTGTTATGGACTGTGATATAAAAATACCTACTGGCAGAGGAAATTTTTTATTTACTTTTGTAAAATGATAGGTGTGTCAACAGGGCTGGATAGCGAGCGTCTTTCACATTTACAGTTTTTGTTTGACGTTACTGCGCTTTTTACTATCCGCAGAAGCATTTTTATAGCTAGAGGAGTTCTTTCATAAAAACAACCTCTTTGCATGTAAAAAACGTGCCAGTCTCTAGGTCGTAGAATTTTCGTTGAGCTCCTCAAGTCACTGTAAGGAGATCCTTTAAAAGAGAATTACGAGAATCCGCATTCTCTGAATTTTTATTTTCTTCTATGCTATTAATTTTTAATCCGTCTCAAATTGAAAAATTCCATTCGAATGTATATATTTATAATAAGGAGGAATTTTCAAGAAATTAGCTCCATAATTTTATACAGAAAGCACTGAATATTACATATTATTAAAAATACAGAAACCAAAGCCTTCGAATTTTAACATTTACATCTTAAAACTAGTTTGAAAAAAAAATTAAAAAGAATATTTAAACTTTCATGATTTCGAAAACAAACAACGTATTAGTTTTTAAGAAACTTTCGAGTATGTTGTCTGACTAAACTTAGCGCGTTACTACTTATGGATAGAATACAGAAAGGAAGAATCTAAATGTTATAATCAGATGAAATAATATATGTTTTACGTATATATATATATATATATTTAAAAATGAGGTCAATAATACCTAATTGTTGCCCTTTTGTTTTAAAGTTTATTATTATTCTTGATCATTTGCATATTACAAGACCATTTTTTCGAGCTCTGAAATGATTTCGAAATAACGTGAATATTTCCATAAATAATAAATAAAATCAATTTTTCGATCAGAATGAGTTCAGCATTAATTACGCTTCATGTAAAAAGGTATTAAATATATATTAATTTAAATAAAGAAAGTAAATTAAAGAAAGTTAAAAACAAAACAAGCAGCTTTGTCTAAGTATAACCGAAAAGTTACAGAGCAAAACAAAGAAGCACGTGTCAGCACAAACCCACATCCCCTCCCTACCCAACAAACCAAAAAACTTCTCACCTCCCTTCCACTTAATGCTCATCATCTAAGCACCCCCACCTTTTACCACCAACCAAATTATTATAATAATCTAAATTATTCAGGACTAACCTTTTTGGCGGGAAAGAAAACAGAGTCCAGTGAATCCGAGAAGAAGATTTCGCACAAAGTTCTTCGAGTGAGAACAATTCCTAGATTCTGATATACGTGGGCAGTAGGGCGCGTGTAGCCCGTGCCGGCAAATGAGATAATAATCGTAGGACTCAGTCTCTCGGTGGCTACGGTGGCGACGGCGATGCCAGTGTGGCAGGGTTGTCGTGGTTGCAGTGGGGGTTGTATTCCACCCCCGGCAGCTGTACGTACAGAGTGGTACAGAGCTAGAAAGGGAGAAAGAGAGAAAGCCTCTCATTCATTTTCATTCGTCGAAGAGAGAAAATGTCGAATGGTGAGATAGAGATGCAGAGCGTGGTGAGAGATGCGAGGGGTGGGGGGAGGGGTGACCGAGAGAGGAGGGAGTGGTGGTTTTTGAGATGATCCGGCCAATCTGCGCATCATTTCCCCATCCTCGCCTACATCCCCCTTGGCGCTTCAACTACCCTCCAACCACCCTTCGACCCCCACCCCCAAACTGAAATCCACCCCCCGCGGAATCCGCAAGCACCGTGCAGAAGCCCTGTTGAATGCCACATTTCGAGACGAGGACGGAGAGAATGAGACAGATTGAGAGTTGAGTGAGAACAGGGGTCGTACCAAAAGGGTGAAAGGGGCGAATGCATGTTCACAAATCTTCAAGTTTCGGTTAAGTATTAAATTAACGCGAAATAAAGAAAGGGGAAAAATGTTCATAGAATCACAAGATACGTATATATCATGCATTTGAATTAAATAATGTTTGAGTGGTTGAAACAAACATTCTTCTCAATGATAATTAAGGGACTCCTGATGTGAATTTTTAGGGTTGCTACAGAAAAGTTCATTGCAGATACTTTGATACTCGAAAGCTTTACATATTTAAAGTTTATTTTTAAAAAAAAGTAATTATATTTCCTCGTTTTACTCAACAAATATTATAATTAAATCTTTGTTTCCTCTGTAACGGTGCTTAGTTTCTAAATAAAATTATGTCTACAGAGCGCGAAAGTCTGTAATTACAATATTTTTTGCGAAGATTGAAAAGTTAACATATTTAGGTTATTTTTTAAATTCTTCCTTTGGCGCAAAAAGTAGAAAAACTTCTGGTTCAAAAAATAAAAGCGCTGTAGAGCGAAAAAATATTTAATTATAATATTAGTTAAGTAAAAATATTGACTTTTATAGTTAGAACTTTGATCCAACACCATAACACTAATTCAGGAACTTGAAGATTTGGATCCCCGTGTGGAAAATAGTTTGGCTGGTCAGTCCCAAATTTGGCTGAATAAACGTTAAAAACAAAAATCCTATTATAAAAAAGAAATATTGAAGTATTAAAAGAGGCGATTTTAAGGAATTTTTCAAGAATTTCATAATAATTCACGGTAGTTTCAAGGTTTTACAGTAATTAAAAAATTTAATTTAATTTAATTAATTAAATTTCAAGGGATTTTAAAAGAACTCCAAAGAATTTAAGGATTTCCATAAGCATTTGCATGCACAAGATTTTAAAGAGATTTTAGAGAATGTGAAGAGATTTGAAGTAATTTTAGGGAATTCAAAGGTATTTCAAGAGATTTAAAAAGATTTTTAAGGTACATAAGGATTTCCTAAAGGATTTTAAGAGTCTTTGAGTGATTTTAAACAGTTTTTAAGGACTTTGAATTATATCTAAATATTTGTAAATATTGTAAGGGATTTTGATTGATATTAAACAATTTCAAAGGATTTTAAAAGAAGAAAAAAAAATGTTAAGACATTTCAGAGTTAAAAAAGCATGTAAAAGGATTTCAAGAGATTTCAAGTGATTTTAAGGAATTTTAAAAGATATTTGATTATGGTAAGCTGAATAATACCATCACGGGGGCTAATTAGACCATGTAAATTTGACGGATTTAACGTAACCATATTTCGATTTAGCCTACTACATATGGGCCAAATATAAAGATCTAATAATTAGACCAACTAGATTAGATGGACTAGATTCAATTCTCATTAAACTTAAGTTTGCCCCAAAATTTTTTCAAATGGGGAGACATGTATGTATACGTCCCTGAATACCACATTTCGAGGCGAGGACAGCAGAGAGGAAACGAGACAGATTGAGAGAATGAGAGAGAACAGGAGTCGTACTAAAAGGGTGAGGGGTAAATAAAGGGGTTGGGGGTGGAAGAGGGAGTGAGGCTAGAGTATCGCGAGCTGGTAGGGCCGCTGAAAGAGGCTCAACGGGGGTGCGCAGGGGATGAAAAAAAAGTGGAAAACAGATATAGGGAAAGCCGACGAGATTTTCTCGGTGTTCGTTTCTCCATGTTTGTGTGGATTTATATCGGTATATCAACCCTTGATATGCGAATAAGGATTATATATGTGCGAGTAAGACTTGTGATTGTGAGCCGGATGCATTCTTGCCGAGAGGCTTTCGATTTAGACCTTAAAAAGTACTCCATCTGATGGTAAATGCTCTATAGGGGTACAAAATAATAGTGTTGGTACTTTTCTCGGTGTGGGTGTGTTTGTATACTATGTTTTGGGTATGTGTGAGTGGCGATCGAAATATCTGTGGAAGGAATTGGTATGTGTGTGTAAAATGGATGGTTGAAATGCAAACGGGACATGCGTAAGTGTAAATGTAGTTTACGCGGCACGTGTGGATTTTTCGAGGGGGTGGAAAAGCGATTGTCAATATCGCGACAGATTATTGCATGCTATTCTTTCGAATATGTAGGGATTTTGTCAATCCGAAATATGGTTTTTCAGATGAGATAGGATTTTTAAAATTGAGGAGCAAACATTGGATTTTGACTAGAATTTCCAATATTTTGCATCGTAATGTATTATTTTATATTATTACCAGTAGCTATTAGGCCTCCAGTTAAATAAATTTCTTGACATCCTTTAATATAATGCTTGAAATCTTGTGAAATCTCTTGAAACATGTTAAAATCCTGGACAACTGAAAATATAGTATTCTATTTTATATGCTGATTTTAGAATATTTGTAAGTCGAAATAAAATAGGTGGGTGCATGGTCCTAATTTGAAAAGATTACAAAGTTATGATGAACACGTTTTAAAGATAGAAATCGCTGCTTCCCCTAAATGTATATGTTGAATCTAGGCGATATAATTTTCTCATGTATCATGAACTTTGGAACAGATTTGGGATGAACGATCTGTAAGCGTGTATATTAGCAACATCCCTTCTCACTCCGAAGTTCTCACCCTCCATAGCTCTCCCTCTCGTGTAACAAGTTCTACCACACGAAGAGCCTGGATGACCACTTATACGAGCTAAAACGATGCTAATTGGTCCATCAGCAGGGGTAAAGTGTGAAAGCACTTATGCTATTCAAAAAAATCTGTAGAAGATGGATTTTTAAAAAATGGTCT
>JAUESI010000036.1:10459712-10475099 GCA_032275145.1 Synergus laeviventris
TTTTAATTTGTTGCTTTCACCTAAAAGAAACATTTATTGAAATATCACTTTATGATGAATTGGTTTTTATTATTCATTTATTTTCTGAATTGTCACAAAATAAATTAACAATTCTTTAACTATTGCAGATAAGTACAGAAGCAAAATCAAGGACAACGCAAACTACATGAACAAATTTCCTAAGGATGTGGAAACAGCAGAGAAAATAACAGAAGGAGATCCTAATATCTTATCGAGTGAAAAGTTTAGCCCCGAAGAAAAACCCGATATATCCTCTCTCTTTGGAGAGAAGAAGCTTCCGAAGAAGAAGCGCGAAGATTCACGAAAAAGCGAGGGTTCCACAATGTCTAAAAAACTCACCCAACACAGGTTTATGAGACAAAGTGATCATCAAGTTCGAATTCGGGAGCAAGCTGCTAGATCGCCAAATACCCACAGTTCTGATATATTTCCTTGTTTCAAATGCAATTTCACTTGCTCTCGAGTCAATGTTATAATTGGTCACATAAAGAGTCATCAATATGATGATCCAACTAAAAAGAAGTCTTCTCTTAAGCTTCACTCGAAGCCGAAAAATAAGAATTTGGATCTCGACACTCCAAAAAGAAAATATGTCCGCAAATCCAATTCCAGTAAAAGCAAAGACGAAATTGCTTCTGAAAAGAAGAAAAAGATTGGAAAGAGTCCGGAGAAAGTTACTAAGAAGAAAAAATTAAGTGCTCAAGAAGAAAGGAAACGAATTCAAGATGAATTATTGGAAGATTGGGTCGATGATTCTGACGTAGACATGAAGGCAGACTTTTCTCCAGAAGATACTTTTGACGTCAGCTCCCCTTCAATAGCGTCACCTCTTCTGTCTTCTAATACGACCTCGCCTTCGAAAACATCAACCGTTAAAAGTGATTCCAACCAACAAAATAAAGAATCCGTAGCGCAGCTAGATTCTGATGACGAGACTTTAGATGTACTCCAACAGTCAGAAAAATTGCTTATTGAAACAGAGAAATTAAGCGCAATCCTTGACGATTCCACTGGCGGAACTTCTTGCAGTACCAAAAAATTTATCGAGAAACTCAAATCTGACAGATACAAATCTTCTAAGTCTAAAGATAAATCCTCTGGCTCCAAAAAAGCCGAGAAAAGCACAGCAGAGGATAATGACGATAAGAAATCTAAGTTTGCTTGCTTCGAATTTGACGAGGAAGATGTTCCGGAGCCCACTACCGTTCAGAAACCATCGCGGTTCTTTCTAAAGAAGGACATGATTAAAGAATATGAGAAGAGTGTTGCTATAAAAGAGAAGGAGAAGCATGGTAAATTTTTTCATAGGGAGAAAGATTTAGGAATAGATCTCCAAGAATCGAGTAGTGGTCAGAGAGAAGATACAGATGCTGAGTGTAAAGATCAGGACGAAGTTGACAAAATGGAGATTCAGACTGAAAGTAACGAAGTGACAAGAATGTTTCGCAAAACCGGAGAAGAAACGATGGACGAATTTCTAAAATCGGATAATAAATCTCAAGTTGAAGAACTTGAGATTGTTGAGATTTTTGAAGTCGAGAGAGAAGAGGATGCTGAAAATATGAGGGATTCACATATGGAGACAGAAGTGAGAACAGACATTGATCAAATTTGTGAGCAGATTTCTGGGTCGGAAGAAAAAATACAGGAACAGGAATTTGGAGATTTTGTCAAGCAAAGTTCGATTAACAAAACTGATGTGAATCTTTCAAAAAGGTTGATCACAGAATCGGAATCAGAGTCGGGTTTTCACCAAAGTGACAATTTAGATAACCAGGTAGAATTGGATGTCAACAATACAAAATTTGATTGGAGAGACGAGAAAGTTACTGAAAATCAGTCAAAATTTGACGAAAGATCGGAACTTGAGGATTCAAAATTTGAAGAATCAAAGACAAATTTTGAAGAGAAACTCGATGAAGAAATTCAGGAGGAATTAGAGCCGGAGCAACCTACTGGAATCGTTGAGGAACTTAAAGCTTCGGTTACGACACGAAGAGGAAGGTCAAAAAAAAGCAGTTTGATAGCGGCTGACGTTCCGATAGAAACTAGTAATAATTTGGATACCCCGAAAGCAGAAATTACAGAACAGGTAGAGAATTTGGAGCAACTCGATGAAGAATTAAAGGTTTTGGAACCGGAAAAGAGGAACCAAAGTAGAAAGCAGTCTGATTGTGAAGATAAGTCTGTCGATATTGTGAAGACAAAGACACCAAGAGGGCGAAAACTGAGAGGCCATACTTCTGAGGATAAACAAGAAACTCTGGAAAATTTAACCGATCAAGGTATTGACATTGAAGGAAGTCGGGAAAGTGAAAAGGTTCATGAGGCAGTGATTGAAGGCGAAAAAGTACAAACAAAAGTTTCTGAAGATTTGAAACCGAAATCTAGAAGAGGAAAGAAATCCAAAGTTATTCTCGCAGCAGAAAAGCAGATTGAAGATTCAAATCTGGAAATTTTGGGTTCTGAGGATAAATCTGATATTGAAGAAAAGACTCTTAAAGATAAACTTTTTGATGATAAACCTCTTGAAGACAAACTAGAAGAAAAGCCACTTGAAGATAAAGAGACTCGTGACGTGGTAACGCCAAGAACCAAAAGAGGACGGAAACCAAGACAAGCTTCTACATCTTCTCACGAGTTTCTATCTCTACCAGAAGACGTAAGTCATTTGGAATCATCTTTAAAAGATAGAAATAAGACGCTCGATGTTGCGAGAGATTTTGAGGAAGTAGGAGAGAAATCGGAACTAAGTCAAGGGACTTTTGATCAGGATGAAAAACATAAACCAGAAAGAAAAGGAAGGAGCAAGAAGTTTGTGGAAAATCCGAAAGAACTTGATCAGCAAGAAGAAACTCGTCACGAACTAATTAAAATCGAGCCTCATGAACCGAAGAAGACTGACAGGAGATCTAGATCAAGAAAATCTACTCATGAAATTAAGGAAGAGACGTCAGAGATTCCAAAATCTTTGCAGGAGCCGTTGGAAGATGTTCAGGATCCAAAGATTCCTGAAAAGAAAGGAAGGGGAAGGAAATCTACGTTTGAAGTAAAGGAAACTAGAGAGACACCGGATTTACTTATTTCAGAATTGGAACCAATGGAGGTACAAGAAACAAAACCTAAATTAGAAAGGAGAGGACGAGGAAAGAAATCTATATCTGACGTTATGGAAACGAAAGAAACACCTGAGATACCAATTCCAGAAGTCGTAGAGGAAGTTGTACCAGAGCCAATGGAAGAGGTTTTGGAAACCAAGAAATCTGAAAAAAAAGGAAGGGGGAAGAAATTTATCCCTGAAGTTTCCAAGGAACATGTGCAAGATTTGCAAATTATAGAACCGATTTCAGAAATTGTGACAGAACCAATGGAAGAGGTTCAAGAACCTAAAAAGCTTGAAAAGAGAGGAAGAGGAAGGAAACACACTTCTGAAATTGTTAAAGAACCTGCCATCGACTTACAAATTCCAGAACCGATACCAGAATTTTCAAGTGATCTCGTACAACCAATGGAAAAGTTTCAAGAACTAAAGAAACATACAAGAAAAGGAAAAGGCAAGATATTTTTATTTGAAGACAAGGAACCGTTGTCAGATTTACAAAGTTCAGAACCGGTACCGCAAATTGGTCCAGAATCAATGGAGGAGGCTCACGAATCCAAGAAGTCTGAAAAGAGAGGAAGAGGAAAGAAGTCTACCTCTGAAGTAGTTAAAGAACCAACACCGACTCCGCAAATTCCGGAAGTTCAGGATGAAATCCAAGTACCCTCTGAGGAAGTACAGGAAGCTAAGAAACCTGAAAAGAAAGGGAAAGGAAAGAAATCTGCCACTGAAATGATGAAGGAACAGACACCCGAACTTCAAATTCCTGAATCGATTCCAGAAATGGAGGGGATTCAAGGACCTAAAAAACCTGAAAGGAGGGGAAGAGGAAGGAAATCTACTTCTGAAAGTATTAAAGAACCGACGCCCGACCTTCAAATTCCAGAGCTAGTTACAGAAGTTCAAAGTACAATCTCAGAACCTATGGATGAAATTCAGGAACCTAAAAAACCTGAAAGGAGGGGAAGAGGAAGGAAATCTACTCCTGAAAGTATTAAAGAACCGACGCCCGACCTTCAAGTTCCAGAGCCAGTTACAGAAGTTCAAAGTACAATCTCAGAACCTGTGGATGAAGTTCAGGAACCTAAAAAACCTGAAAGGAGGGGAAGAGGAAGGAAATCTACCTGTGATGTTCTCAAAGAAGCGACAACCGATATTCAAACTTCAGAATCATTTTTAGAAGTTGCGAGTGGACACCAAGAACAAATGGAGGAGGTTCAAGAGCCGAAGAAACGAGGGAGGAGAAGAAAATCCACCCAGGAAGATAAAGAACCTGAAGAAGTTCCACAAATACAATCTACAATTGAAGAGCCGATGGAAGTGGCTCAAGAGCATAAAGATAAGTCAGAAAGAAAAGGAAGAGGAAGAAAATCCGCAACTGAAGTTTCGAAAGAAATTTTTATAGAAGAGGCAGAACAGATAGAACTGGCATCTATTCCTCTTCCATCGTCAGAGCCAATAAATGAAGTTAATGAACCCAAAATTAAACCAGAAAAGAAAGGAAGAGGTAGAAGATCCACGATTGAAGTCACGAGAGAAATGGTTATGGAAGACGTAGAACATATTGAACTGTCATCTATTCCTCTTCCATCATCAGAACCAGTAGAGGAAGTTCAGCATCTCGAAATCAAAACGGAAAAAAAAGGAAGAGGAAGAAGGTCGACAGTTGAAGTTACTAAGGAAATTCTTGTAGAAGAAGCAGAACGGCTTTCTGAACTTGAATCTATTCCGCTTCCACCGTCAGATCCAATCTCAGAGGTTCATGTACCGAAACAAAAAGCAGAAAAGAGAGGAAGAAGCAGGAAAGGGATGACTGAAGTTCTTAAGGATGAGACACCAGAGCAATTACCAGAAAAGGTTCTAGAAAATGCACCAGAAGCAGTGATTGAGAATGAAGTCGAAATGAGACGAGAGGTTGAATCGATGATTAAAGAAACGAAAACTCCCGGACGTCCAAGAAAGAAATCAATCGAAGTTAAAGAGCAGGAAGATAAGAGTGATTTGCAGACCCCAATCGAACTGGAGGTTCAAAGTGAAATTGTTGAACAAACCTTCCGAAAAAGAATGAAATCTTCTTCCTCTATTTCAGATGTTTCCGCTGGTGTAAATATTCCGGAAGAAGAAATTCTTCAAGGTGAAAGCGATTTGAAGGAACCAATAGAATCTGAACTAGTGATTCCGGAATCGAAAAAACGAGGGAGAAGGAAGAAGTCTATCACTGAAGTAGATGAAGAAATACCAGCAGAAAATCAAATGGAACAAGTGATTGAGGTTTCGGAGCTGAAACCAAAAGGTAAACCTGGCAGGAAGAAGAAGATTGTTGAACCGAAAGAAGAATCCGAACTTGCAAAATTAGAGATTGAAATTCAGGAAGCTAAACCTGAAAAAAAGAAAGTTGGACGGAAAAGGAAGTATGAACACAAGCAACAAGTGGTTGAAGAAGTTCCACAAATTCAGGAACCAGAAATTCTATCAGAAGTTCTGATGTCCGAAGTTCAACCAGAAGTTCCTGTAGCAGAGCTTCAACAAGAAGTTTTAGCACCAGCTCTACCTGAAGTGTCAATATCACAACTGCAGAGAGATTTGGAAGAACCTGCAATAGAATTGGAACAAACTGTGGAAGAGACAGTTTCCATGGAAATCGAAAACGATATGAACTTACCAGCAACGCAAACTTTCGAAATAGGAGAGACTTTCGGTACAGAAATAGTAGAGTCAACGGAAATTGTAGAATCAACAGAGGTTGTTGAATCAACCGAAGTCGTGGAATCAACAGAAGTCATAGAAACGACACCAATTTCGACTGAAACTATTCAACCAGAAATTATTGAAACAACAGAGATTGAAACTTCATTTGAAATACCAGAACCAAAAGCCGAAGTTTCTTCCCAAAATGACAGTCTCAAGACAGAATGTAGCACTTCCGAAGAAACTGTAGATAAATCCTCGTTCAACACGGTTCTCAACAACGCCGAAAAGCCACGCTACAATTTTGAAATTGACATGCTTCCTCCGAAAAAGTCTCAGATCAAAAAGTTTGAACTCTCTCAAATGGAGTTCATCGACAGCGATGTCTCGAACAATAAAAATGTAAAAAAACTAGATGACATCGGAAATATGGAACTTGAGATAAGATTCCAGGGTAGTGCGGAAGTTTCTAAACCTTTGGAAGATGTTCTCTCCGGGGAGCTTGTCACTCAATCAAAGGAGGTGAAGGTTCTGGATTCCCTGCAAGATCAGACTTCAGCTGCAGTCGTAGTGGAATCGATGCCTCAGGAAATCAATCAGCTTTCTGAAATGACAACAGAGAAAGGATTTTGCACAATGGACCGCAAGCGCATTGATGATGAAGCAGAAAAAATGGAAGAGCAGTATTCAATGATTGAGAGGAAATTGGAAGAAATGGAATCTGTTTCTCCAAAAACTGTCAAAGAAGAATTGGCAGTGAACAAATCTCCGATGCAGACAAGGTACAAGGGAAAATTCACTCCTGAAACTGGATCAAGGACCAAGAAAGAAAAGGATCTCTTTGCTTTGAATACTTCATTCCAGGATGTTTTTATAAAGACGCTTCAAATTGAGAAGGACAAGAAATCTTCGGATGATGAGGATCCTACACATAGCAAAAAGAAACAACGAAAAACTCTAAAGAAGAAGAATGATTTAAACAATGAAAGTTCTTCTCCGCATGTTTCTATTCAAGAACAAGAGAACCTTTCTGGAATCGCAATGGAGACCTTCGAAGGTGTCGAAGTTGTTGTTGGACAAAATGTGGAAGTGGAGCCAAAAGAAGAAGAAACTGTTAATCAATTTGTAACCCTCGAAGAGAAACCCACGAACGAAAATGAAAATTCGATGACTCTCGAGTATAAGTTTGAAGAGGCTACACCATCGCCATCATTAGAAATTAAAGTACCCGTGAAGAAAAGAGAGAAGCCTAGAATCATCGAAAATGTCGCTTTGAAAGAACCGATGATTCTAAAATCGAAATTGCTCGAGAAACTACCATCAAAGGCTAAGAAACACAAATTGGAAGGTGAGACCTCAAGTAAAGAGAGTCCAAAACCAAAGACTGTAAAAATCGAACCAGGTAAAACGAAGAATCTAACCATGGCTCAAAAAATTCAGGCTATGAAAAATGACGAAATGGTAATGGCGTCAGTAATTGATACTCAAGAAAATATTTCTAAAATGCCATCTCAAACTCCTCAGATAACAACTATTTCAATGTCGCAGAAGTGCATTCAACAAAGTTCATCTAGCCTCGAAGACATGGATCTTGACATTAATAACATGCCTTTTGTTCTCAGTGAAGATGTCCTCACACCTGAGAGCATCGAGAACATGCCTGTTGTTATTTCCGGTATAATTCCCACTGAAGTTAAGACACCAGTTGCTCAAGTAAGTGTCTTACTGACACCGGAAGTCAGCAACTTCCCTACACAGCAAGTAACTACCATTTCAACCGAGCAAGCTACAACTTCTAATCAGCCAACTACATCCATTGACTCCGACGTGACTCTCATGAAAAAGAAAATTGGAGCTCCTACTATTTTAAAGAACAAGACGAAAGGCAAACCAACTATTACTAGCATCAAGACGATATGCCCGCCTCTCACAGGAGGAGTCAGGAGCCTGAAATTCCAAAATGCCCAGGCTGGAAAGACAAGTTATATATCACCAAAAGGAACCTCAGGAAAGTACGTGATTGTTCACAGTTCTGGTGGTCAACAAGTTCGATGTCAAACAAAACCTGGAACTCCACAGAGAATCGCTCTACCCACGAGCAAAAGTCCAGAGAGTGTTCAGATTGTACAGCAAGATCGGAAGCTCATGATTCTCTCTTCACAGTCAGTTCAGCCGAAAATTCTGCCACTAAATATCGCAAAATCTGGACAGAAGGTTCAGAGAATCCTGACAAGCAAAGGACAAGTGATTTCTTCCGGAAGTCCAATTAACTACACTTCAAGAACTGTGATTGCTCCAAAAACTGATGCGAACTCATCAACATCAAAGATGTCTCCCGGGCAGAAGATGATCAGCCCCCAGGGTTTTATTTCTCACAAGGGTGGTCTTACTCCCATCGCTGGGACGATTAACAAAGCGGGAGTCATAGGAACGCTCTCGCCTACGATTCTAACCAAGGGTGGAATCTACACAACCATCAGTAGTTCTTCAATCCCAGGAAGACCAATTCTTGCCAAGACTATGGTCAGCAAGGGAAGCACTCTTCTTCCTTCAAATTTAGGAGTGAAGAACATTCTTTCATCAGTTCCACAGACGATTGTCAGTTCGAAAGGAACAGTTTTAACTCCCATAACCGGACAGCAAGTTAAAGCTTTGGCTAGCAAAGCTCCACCCAAAGGTACTAAAATCCAGTTCCAAAAGATTCAACAGAAAGTGCCAGTATCTATCGTCCAGAAAGGTCAACAGAAAGCAAGTCCCTTAAAAATAACCGGTAATACGATTGTCTATCAAACAGAACAAAGACCCTCGCCTCAACCTAAAAAGGGAGCTAGGCAAGTTATCCAAGGCTCGCCTGTTTTAATATCCTCGGTCAGTGAATCCGTTCAGACTAGCGTTCTGTCTCCTGCGAACCAAAGAGGGAAATTAATCACGTCGAGTTCTCTCCAAAAAGTAAATATTCCCAAAACCTCCGGTCGGCAGAAGAGTCCGAAGTTTGTACAAAAAACCGAGCCGCTAATCAGCCAAGCGAGTGCACAAAATTCTCCAGCTTCTCGTCTCTCATTTTTGAAAGCATCAGCTACTAAGACGCCACAAAGGCAGAGTCTATCTCCTAGAAAAGGGAAATCACAAAGAAATATTCTCAGTGCCGCTTTGAACTCGATTGCGACCACAACATCGCCCATGAGTTCCACGAGCTATTCAATCCCACTTTCTCTTCCGCCCTTGGAGCCAATCAGCGCCAAGAAACCAAAGACAGAAAATGTTCCTGAACTGAGTATAGGAAACCAGGAACCTCAGGCTGAACCCAAGGATGTTCCGGAAGCGAAGATAACAGCACAACCCCAGATAATCGCAGTTCCGATTGAAGATAGCGATGGAACGCAAACTTTTATGCTAGTGACAACTGACGAACAAGGACAGATTCAAAGTTTAGACAACAACACTCTCATGTCCTTGGAAGGAACTCTCGATAATATAGTCCTTCAATACGACAATGGAACCGTTTCGAGTTTACAAACCGCTGGAGGCGAATCTAGTCAATCTTCTATGATGGAAAGCTTTCCATCTTCTGAGATTGTCCAAACATCTAGCCAAGATATCTTGGCAGCCGCTTTGGCAAATACAGACTTCCAACAAGAAATCGGTTTATCGGAAGCTTCGACTTCCAGTGTTATGAGCTCATTAACTCAAACAAGTTTGATTAATCAGACGATTCTTCAATCAACTATCATTCCACCAACAGAACCAATTTCATCTCCTTCGGTGCTTGAGACATCCCTTACCTTGAACCAACCAATCATGACGCCTATGGAAGTGCCGACTAGTTTATCAATGCAGGCTGATTCAACTCCCTCTGCAGTTTCCACGATACCAACTTCCCTAGAACTTCCAATTACGATAACGAGTCCGAGTCTTTCTTTCATGAGTGGTGAAGCCCAAATCCAGATTCCAGGTAACTCGATGCCGGATATTGGAGAGATGATGGAGACATCAACGACTGAAATTCCGCGAACGGAAGCACCAGTGACTCAATACTTAGTTATTCCAAGTATGGAAGAAGGTGTGACGATTGAAGCTCAGGAGGATAAAAATATGCCTAGGGTTTCCTATTCAGTTTCGATACCCGAAAATATTATTTTGGAAAGCTCGCCGGTTCAGACAACACCGTCGATGCCAATCATTGATGACTCTTACGTGGAAGATGTTCAGTATAATGCCTCTGTTGAAACTACAGTCGCAAGTGATCAGAGTTTCCCTGATGTCCCGGTTTCAGAAATGCTCGTTTCAAAGGCTTCTACTATTTTAGATAGCATGGCGCCTCAGGATGTCATTGTGTCTTCGGGAATGATCATTACCTCACAGGAAAATGAAATCCCAATATCGCAGAATGAAATACTGATCTCGCAGGAAAGTGAGATTCCGATCTCTCAGGAAAGCGAAATTCAGTTCTCACATGATAATGAGATTTCAGTTCCCCAGGAAAATGAAATTCAAGCCTTGCGGAAGAGCGACGTTTCAGTTTCTCAGGAGAATATTTCGTTGGCTGAGGAATCTGTCACAACAAACCTTCAGGAAGATCCTGTGATTTCGGAAGAGGTTCATCCCTCCCAGGAAGAAGTATTGGTTTCAGAAGAACAAGTTTTGTCACAAGAAATTGTTGAGGAAGCAGAAGAGACTTGTCTTGTCACTTCGGAGTCGAACTTAGAAGTTCAGTCGACGGAGAATTGTTCCTACGAGATAACGGAATCTGGAGAAGTTCAGACTGGAACATCGGAAGTTGAAGTGGAAGAGTCTCACGTTCAGATCGAAGTCGAAGCTTCTAATGTTGAGATTGAGACTTCTCAAGTACAAATTGAAAATCAGGGAGAAATTGAGGCTTCTCAGATAATTGAAGCTTCTCCTGAAATTGAAACTTCTCACGATGTCGAAGCATCTCAGGAAATTGAAGCTCAAATTCAGATTTATGATCAAGTAGATACTTCTGATGAAGCGGAAGCTGTGGGTGATATTATCCAGCCTACTAAAAGGATTAGACTTGAAGAAAGGCCAACTACTTCGAGTGGAGAGTTTCAAAATTCGGAAGTTTTTCCATCAGCGTCTGTGGAACAGGAGGATGATAATATGGAAATTGATGAAGTGCAGACGGATCATTATAATTTGGAAAGTTCGAGTATTTCGCAGGTAGATGAGTTGTCTTCTCAGGTGGAGGAGGATCAGATTATGAGAGATCATTCAAGAATTAACTTCGAGGATACTGTTAACGAGACTAGTCAAGAAGCGCCATCGCAGTCCTATAGACAGTTTGATAACACAGAAGTGCCTAGTCAATCTGCCAAATCCGAAAACTCGAGGGAACCCTCGCAGTCGGTAGGGTATGAATCTATGGAAACGGATGAGATTAATATCTCTGGTAAGTTACTCTAATTCTAATATTTTTCTTTTAATTCTTTAATTTCTATTGTACTTACAACGATCTAAACCTATCAAATTAATAAACCGCAAAATCTTCCTACTGTTGATTTTTAAACCCTACATTTCAGAATTTCACCTGTAATTTAAATTACAGGTGAGCCCCCGACGCAGTCATTCGAAGATTCGAAAACGAGTGAACCCAGTCAATCCTACGAAGCAATAGTCGACATTAACACCGACGCCCCAACTCAGTCCTTCAACGAAATCGGCCAGTGCCAAAGCGATAGAATTTGCGACGTCGGTCCCGCCGACGACCAAAGTTTTCCCACGCAGAGCTATGAGGTCGAAAAAATGGACAGTCTTTCCGAGAACCTCGAAACTGATCCCGAAATTAGTCAAGAGGGAAACATCCCCTCGCAATCAAACGACATCGGAACCGACGGAATCGGAACCTCATCTGTTTCAACCAATAACTCCAACGTCAATGAAGACGAGACTGCGAGTTCTTCTTACGTCCCCGAAACCCCCGAAACTCAGGAGCGAGACCAGGACCAAGAAAGTGCCATCAGCACCTCTTCCTACGAAATACCACCTTGCGAGGAACTCAACATCGCGTCCTCCTCGATTCCAGATACTTCTGAACACTCGAGTATTCACGACAACGGTATTTTGGAAATTCCAACTTCCTCCTACAACCTAAACCCCGACAGTAGTTCAACCCACGTGGATGCTGTGCCGACTTCCAGTTACGAGGACCAAGTCATCCTCGAGCAGAACGTCTCCACTTCCTACGAAGTTCCCATCTCCATGCCTCGTCTTGATGAAACTTCTTCCCATAATTTTGTAACCGAGAGCTCAGATCGAAGAAATGAACCCACAAGCTACTTCCGAGAAGCTGCTGCCAGCTACTACGGATCTGTTCATCACGATCCTAACTCCAGATTAGTTGAGGATCCCCAGGAGGAAGTAACTCCGAGTTATTACGAGACTAACCCACAGGATATTACTTCCGAGGCGAGTCAGAGTTACTTTGCTCCACAGGAAGCGACGCCCAGTTACACAAGTCATAACGTCTCTCCAAGTTACTATGACCCTCCACCAGAAGGAGAGGCTAGCCAGAGTTATTATTCTTCTCAGGATCCGGAGAGGACGGGACAGTCTTCACAAAATATGGAGGCTTCGCAAAGTTTCTATCAGGAGGACGAGATGAGACTGAGGCAGAGAGGAGAGGCTACACCTACCTATTCTGATAGGTACCCCGTCGAATATTCATCCACTGACTCGCCATTGGAGAGGCACGATTTGGTTGAAAGCTCTGTTCCTGCGACGAGACCCACGGAAAGATAATACGATTTTTCATAAGTCCAGGACGTGTCTACGACCGAGATGTTTTTATACGGACTTCCTCAATGCTAGCCATTAGATTTGGATCTATTAAAGTGTAAATAGTACTCTAAGCTTTCAAGTGGTAGTTTTAAGGGTAGATTTAGGGCTTATTATAATTTATGGTTTATATTCATACACTAAGGTGTGAATGTATTTGTTTCTGACACGGATATGATCCGGCACATGGCTCTTCAAAACTCTCGCAAAGATTTGAACTTGTTTTATATTCAGTTAGATTTTCTCATTCAAAAGTGTTTTTCGCTTTCAAATCTTTAATGGAACATATTTTTTGGGATTTTTATTAAACTATAATTATTTTCTTTATTATCATTCTGTGCCTTATTACGTTGTACTCCATCTTCGTATTCTCAAAAATATTTACGAAGTGAATCAATTTCAAGTATGTTAATTAAAAAATTGATGTTTAAGAATTTTTTTTTATTAAGTCAATTTTTGGAACGCGATTCACTTTTCTAAAGAATTTGTCTCTGAATTTTTTATTCTTGTATAACGTGCTTAAACTGAAGCTGAAAGTGTTCAAAAATCTAAAATAAAAAATGCTTTGAATTCGAGAATACTGTGGATCCGATAACGACTAATCGAGTGATGTGATCCTAAAATTAAGTAAAATGAACTCTAATTTTAAAATGACATATAGAAGTAATAAAAGTTCAAATTGTTGCGAAAGCTTTCGTGAATAGCTTTTCAACGATTCGAGAAATGTTGTTTTCTTGTGGTACGTAATGTTATAGATAATGTTTCATTGCTTCGAGATAAATTGTAAAGTACAGTTTGTCGCCTTACAGCTCGAAAACGAATTTTTTAATCGCTAATAGTCGAGGGATACTTTTTGTATCTGTCTTTGAGTTAGCGATCGTGCTACTACTGTGTCAAAGTAACTTGCGATTTACAATAGTTACTAGTAAGCAAAATTGAAATTAAGCTGAACAAGAGGCGATATTTTTACATGCGTTCTTTACACTCGACACTATTCAGGACTGAATTTTACTGCTGCTATAATTTTTCGTTCTTTAGTTCCATACAAAATTGGCGTAGACAGTCGAGTGAGCCGTACAATTTCTGGATTCATTTTCTTACGCGGCTGATTGGCAAAAATGTCGTCGAAGTCGTCTAAAAACTTGAACCTAAATTCTGATTTAGTTAAAATTTTAGAAAAACAAAATTTAAATGGACTAAAATTGAAATTGAGTAAAACTTGAGTGAAATTCGTATTCGCAGCTTTTCATCCCGCTCGGTAATATTTGTATTTTGAATAGTAGTGTGAGAGCGGCAAGGGAATTTGATCGTTAAGGTGTAATGTTTACTTTGTAGGAATTAGTATAAATGACTATGATCATAAAAAAATCTATTATTTCAATTATACTACTGTAATCTGTGTGTTATGAGATAATTATAAGTGGAAGAAAGATCAAGATATTCGTGGAAAATGCTGTTTGCTTGTTCCGTCGAAAGTTGTACATAAAGGATGTACTCGTGCTAAAATATTACGGTTTTAGAATTAAACGTAACGAGAATTATAAAGTAGGATTCGAAGAGCGAGGTACGAGATACGTACAATATTTATATTTTATAATAATGATGTTAATGAGTGGAAGTAAGGCAAAAAAATTAGCACCGAAAAGCACTATTCTTTAGCGTTAACGCTGACTGTAATATTATATTTCTAATTCTATATAAAAGGAATTATTGTCATACGTCATCCGCTAATCATGGCATCCTGTATTCTTTCTTTGTTTAAGAATATGTAAATTATACGCAACGTTTTACATGTTCTCAACGATTCAAGCAACGTGCACTTTCTAGGAGATCCTGATAATAACTATATTCTTTACAGTCTCATGTTATTCAAAATGCATATGTTTTTATTTCTCGTGGCAATTTTAATCAGTCACTTGTGTACATATTACCTATGTTAATACCAGAATTAATAAAGAATTATAAATCAGGTAAGGAGAGCTTGATGATTTAAATATCAATACCCGATAAATTAAAAAATTATCATTGTTAGCTTTTGTTTGTAACTAGGAAATATTATACTTATTTTAATTGCAACCGAGAATTTAATTTCGATTTAGAATTATTTTGTTTTCTTTTTCTGTTTAGATTAGTTTGATTTTAATAAACTGTTCATTTTAAAACAAGCTTACTGTGATTTTAATATAATTAAACCTATATACCTATATCTTTTCACGTTGGTAAATTATAATATCTGGTCAAATTAATATTTTACTTGCTTATATTTATTAATCAGATATCTTGATTATCCGTATCATATTTTTTGCACAGAAATATATAGTTATTAGTTATTAATTGATTTCAGATAATCTAAACTAAATTTAATCACATTTTCCATATTTCTATATTATATAACTTTTTCATTCTACAGTGCGCAATACCTATACAACTTATCAATTGTTATTCAAACAATAATATTTTGAATACAATTAAGAGGATTAAGGGACACTTTGGATGAAAACACTTCGATGAAGCTTACAGTATAAATATAGCTTTATTATATTCAACGTATGTAAGGAGAATTTATCATTAAAATTGGACAATCTTCGTTTAATTTTCGAAGTACCTACAGGAATTCACAACCAATTTTCTTTTACTGGTGAGTAATAATATTTTACAATACAAAAATGTCATTATCGATCCCTTACGAAAAAATATTATAGAACCAGTCAGTATATTATATGGTAGACCTGAAATTATTTTCCTATACTAAATTCTTATAATTTTTTCGCGATTATAGGAAA
>JAUESI010000036.1:10475199-10498738 GCA_032275145.1 Synergus laeviventris
AGTCAGTATATTATATGGTAGACCTGAAATTATTTTCCTATACTAAATTCTTATAATTTTTTCGCGATTATAGGAAAATCATTAGTATTTTAATGTTGTTTATTACTGGCATCAAAAATAATTGTAGAAAAATAATTCTTGGACAATAAATTATAGGAAAATCATTATAGAAACAAGATTATTGAAAAATAATTTTAGCAAAGGTCGTCAATACATATTTTAATGGGTGTTATTTACCGCTACGTGTATTTAATTCAAATTTAGAGTGTATATATATACTTTTCTCGATTCGTTATACAAAATTCATCAATATTTTAATATTATTTATTTCTATATTTTCGACATATTTTCTGTCCATAATTATTTTCCTATAATCGCAAAAGAATTATAGGAAACTCATATTATATTATAGGCCTCTATAATACTGATATTATAATATTTTTATCATATTCATCTTCTGAATTTCAACTATTATATTCTGAAATTTCAATAATTTGCAAACGAATTGTATTTTTAAATAGCAAAAAATGGAGAACGAGCTATACTTCTACCCCAACGAATGCTTCGTCTGTAAAAAAAAAGCGCCTTTAACAAGATGCGAACTCTGTAACATGATCTCCTACTGTAGTATAGATCATAAAATGATGCATTACAAGGATCACTCGAAACTCTGTGAAGTGATCTGCAATATGTGTAACGACCGGAACGTCTCACACATCTATGAAGGATATAAAGATCTTGAAACACAAGAGTGGAAACTGCTTAAACTACAGACTTACAGCACAGCAGAATTAAGATTAGGAAGAATCCTCTTTAAATACGAAAGACAAATGTTTGAGTTTCCAAGGTCCTGTTTCGTCTGTCATGATTCGAGACAAGACTTGCTCGAAAGCTGTCCTGGATGTACTAATGCGAGCTTCTGCATAAATCACCGTAATTCTTCAACTATACATAGCATGAAAGATTGTCCTATACCTATGCAATGTTGTCGCGCACAAGAAACGATGTGGAAAAAAAAAAATTACTTGCCAGGTTTTATTAGGAGAAAAGTTCAAGAAGTTATTGGAAAGACTGCATTGAAAATCGAATATTTCGCACAACAGAATAAGTGTGTCGATCCTGTATCAATGAGCGAATATATGTTTGGTGTTGAACAAGTTCCTAATCGTCCACATAGATTTATTCTAGAGGAAATTTTCTGTGTGCCTTTGACTGTCTATAATGCTTTATACTCGCTGAAAAACTCGCTTTCTGAAACTATTGTGATTCATATCAGTTACAAGGAGTATGAATGTGACCAGGCCATAAATCGATGGGAAGTTATCTTACATTTGATGCCGTATGTAAAAAATTTAAAGATCATGATATTCAACGCTGAAGACAATGCGAAACTAGAATGCACGCTCTGCAAAACATGCCTTAAGAATGGGAAAGTATTATCAATAGAAATAGACAAGATGAACTATCCTGCACACGCGGAATCAATAGAATTTAAAACTCCTGATTTGCTTATCATAATGAATGCATTACCGCCGATAATAGAGTCTAACGAGATACATCAGAGAACGTGGAAATTACAAATGTTGGGCTGGGGAGCGGTAGATTGTCCTCTAGTAATAACTACACTCACGCAAGAAATGGGAGAAGTCATTAAACGAGATTTAAAGTCTACGTTTATGGTTGCGATTTACTATGAGGGGTTCAACTTTTTCCCTGCACCGAGATTGTATAGACTATGGGATAATGAACGCCTCTATAGGTAATTTCAAATTCTTTATGATCTTATTTTGATTACATCAGTATTGGAATAGTAAGTACTCGTTTGATAGTGTTTCTATATCTAAAATGATTATAATTTGCAAATTTTCCTGTTTACAGGGAAAACCATGCCATGATCATTTGTCGAGTGGTGCGTTTTAAACAACTAATTTGCAGACGTTGTAAAAGTGAGAATCGAACTATTAACTCTAAAACTAACAACTGTGCCTACTGCGAATCGGAGCTTATGTCTACGGATGTAGCATTATTTCCAAAAACAAACAATAACCGATTTCGGTACTCTTTTTTCGCATCTGCCTGCCACTATTGTCATTGTGCAAAATCCATACGCACTCGCTCCCTCATACCTTGCCCTAACTGCAAGATGGTTTTCTACTGTAATGAGAGTCACCGAAAACTAGATTTTGAAGAGCACAAGGAAATCTGTCTTGTGGCTAGCAGGATGCTGGTTATATATAACTGCCGTACTATGTTTGAAACTGTAGACAAATCTGATATGGTTACCTGGCAAAAATCAAGATATAGATTGCTCTATCAAGCCGAATGGATGCTAAACAGAAAAATGTCAAAGTGCGAAAAGGAAATGTTCCTCTTTCCCAAAATCTGTTTTATATGCTATAACAGCAATTTGGAAGAATTAGTGGACTGTGAATGTGGACTCAGCTTCTGTGAGGACCATATTGATTCTCCTAAACACGCAGATAATTGTCAATTATACCATAAGACATTTATTACTCGTAATGAATTCATGTCAATGAAACGTGCGGTTGCACCAATTGCTCTCGCAGAGATGCTGATATCTTCGTCCAGGAAGACAACTTTACAAACAATACCTTTAAAAAGAGAGATTGAAAGATTGCCCAGATCAATGATTGATTTTATAAATACTAACATTTTTTCTATGGGTCAACTTTCGTACCTGCAAAAAATTCTGATCGCTGAAATATTTTCAAGGCCTTTGACTTTACTTTACGTTCTGCGGAAATTAAATTGGTATTCTAATTCTAAAAAGTTGGTTGTTCACGTAATTGGAACTGACGATGAAATTCTTGACGATGATAAATCAGCAACTGGTTACTGGGAATCTGTACTCCACTTGCAACCCAAGTTAAAGAAATTGAAGGTCTTTTATATTGGGCCGAAAATTACGAAATTAAATCCGACATATGTAAGGGTCTGCAAGAATTGCGATGATCTAGATAAAAGTTTGGAAGTAAGAGGTATTCGCCTGACATACGACCATTATTTTCGTTTCAGTGGATATTTTATAAAACCAGATATAGTTGTAGGGTTCAATTTCCACTTTCATGAAGAACACCTGCAAAATTTATACAATGGAATGGAGTCACATCACGAGTTGAAAACGGTTGATCCTCTCAAAAAAATAAAAGTCCCTGTTATAATGACAGCTGGAACGCTTGATAAAGCTAAGCTGACTTTCATATTAATGAAGCATTATCTAGGCGAGTCTCTTGATTATCATTTTTTGAGATCAAATCCGTTTTCTGGGATGGTTCCAGAGAGGGACTATGAATTTACTGATCTGAACTTTTCGAATAATTATATAACGGGACTTATACTGAAATAAACAAACTGACAACAATTTTAAAAATTTGCATAAATTGTATCTTGAAAGGGAGCAAAAGGTGTAACTTTTTAAGGTGTAACTTTTTAAGGTGTACATTTAAATTTATTGTCTGTCGAGATTTGTTATATGACCTATTTTAATTCGAATGTGACCAGAAGATTTTTAGAAATGGAGTTTAAAGATTTATATTCCTATTTATTTACTATTTTGTTTTATATTTTATTTATATTATTCAATTATTCCGTTAAAACTTGAGTGCAAATTACAGCGCCTGTCAACTATGATATTGTATTATTTCTAAAACTTTTGATATTCTTTGTAAAAAAGTGGTTGTATGTAAAATTAGCGTTTGATGGAAGAAAAAGAACTTGATTCATAAAATAACGAATTTATTTACGTCAGACAATTTACAGTATACCACAATTGAAATTTTATTTTTAAAATAATTACAATTGTAATCAATTTTTAGTCAAATACCTAAACTGTCTCCAGAATTAAAAAAAAAATCTGTTTTTTCTTCTCCTTTATCATCGACTAGAAATTAAACATCAATTTACATAATTATAAACTAATAAATAGTAAGCCAATAAAACTTCCATTCTATAATTAATTAATCTTATTCAACCTCCTCTTTCAATTCATGTTTTACACTTTCAAATTCTATTTCGAAAGTTACATCAGGCGAGTGATCATGTTCTTTCTTTATAGAAATTAAATTCGACTCATCACTTTCAGTCATTTTTTCAGAAATCGACGCCGCTTGACTTTGTAAATGACTATTCTCAGTGTCTTCAATTTCACTCACAGGTTCAGTCTTCACTCTGACTATTTTATCTTTTACTAATGCCTGATTAGAATGAGCATCAAGCGTATACTTCTTATATATTTTACTTAGTATGCAACTTTGGTCCTTTTCATGAGACATCTGGTGTAATTTAAAATTCCGCGAGCTTCTAAACTGTTCCTTACATATGTTACATTCCAGAGGTCGATTCTTTTTAAAGTGAATTTTAACATGAGTTTGAAGCTCGTCCTCTGCTTGAAAGCGTTCGTTACAGATATTACAAATGACAGATTTATGATTGTTGCTAGTTCTAGAGTGAATTCTCAGACTCTCAATATTTTGGAAATCTAGCTGACATATATTGCACCAGTGAATTTTTTGGTGGTTTACCACTGGTATATCTGTAATATTCCTATCTTCTGTACCTTCCGTTTCGCTCACAAACTTAGTCTCCAGATTACTAACTGTTTCGTCCTCATCATATATTGAGGTACGATCCAAATGATTATCAATATGTATAGAATAAACGCTACTTGAATCCCCTTCTAACTCACTTGCCTTAAAATTATCAGTCTCAGCAACTGCCTCATCTTCCCCATGAGTTTTTGTGTGTAGTCTTAAAAACTTTTTGTACCTGAACATTTTCTTACAAATATCACATTCGAAAGGTTTTCCATGTGTCTGAACGCGCAAATGGTTTAGCACATGACGCCTTAAGCTGGACTTGTTAAGAAAACCCTCTCCACAAGAATCGCACACGTAGGTTTTTTTATCTCCATGTAACTTTTTGTGATCATTAAGATGATATTTCGTTACAAAAGATTTTTTGCAAACTTCACAAACAAACGGTCTTCTTTTTTTGTGATTTTCTCTGTGTTTTATTAATTTAGCTTCTTTGAGAAAACGCTTCTTGCAAATGTAGCATTTAAAAGGTTTATCGTCAATTATTTTCTTTTCACGCCTGAAAGGTAGAATTCCTTCAGTGTGAGACTTCATGTGCATTTTAAGAGTGCTTGCGTGTTTAAATCTTTTCTTACAGGTTTTGCACTCAAAAGGGGCTTCTCCTGTGTGGACGCGCATATGAACTCTAAGGTCGCGCGATTTTTGAAATCTTTTTCCACAGGTTTTGCACTCATGGCATTTCACTCGCACATCATCTGAGTGTATCTTTTTATGATCGTTGAGATAAGCCTGCATCACAAAACTTTTAGGACAAACATCACAAAAGAAATTTTTTGTCTTTTGATGGATAAGAACATGTGTTTTTTGATAACCCTTGGTCGTAAAAGTCTTCCCGCAAATATTACATTCAAACGGCTTAAGTCCTGCGTGACTTTGCTCATGGTATTTTAAATTATATGATGTTGTGTAACCTTTTCCACAAAATTGGCACTCGAATTTGTGCTTTTCCGAGTGTATCTTTTTGTGGGTATTTAAATAAGATAATGAAACAAAACCTTTCGAGCAAACGTCACAAACAAAAGGTCTCTTGTTTGCGTGGATACGAAGGTGCAATTTCAAAAAGTAGGGTTTAGCATAAGCTTTTGGACAAATTGAACACTTGAAAGGTTGTTTACCTTCCATATGAGATATTATATGCACTTTCATGTTATAGTGGTCTCTAAATCGTTTCTTACAAATGTCACACTCAAAAGGCTTTTCACCTTTGTGAGTATGCATTTTATGATTATTAAGACCTTTCTTACTTCTAAACCCGTTGCCGCAAATTTTACATCCATAGGGACTTGTTCCAGTGTGAGTGCTCACATGAGCTTTAAATTTATCTTTAGCACTAACCCTTGTATCATATTTTTTACTCTCGTAAGGCATTTTTACCAAGTGACCCATTTGGTGCCTTTTTAGACCATTTAGATTCACGAAAATTTTGGAGCAAACGTCACAAGTCAAACCTTTCTTGTTTTCATCAAGCATTTTTGCTATTTATAAAACTTCCTTATAGATATTAGAGTGAAAAAGTGTATCTTCAGTGTTCTGTTCTCCTTATCAACATGTAGATTGTATTTTGGAAGCTCAAATTTGATTGGAGCACTCTATTACTCAAGTCTTCTGTAACGTTTGTTGAATAGCTGCAAAAAAATTAGTGGTACTATAAAATAATGTGTCAAATTAAAAGAAATAAAAAAATATGTACTCAAAAAATATACTGACCTTCTGTTAACATTATTAGTAATGTTCAACTGTTTAATCCATGAATACCGTTCAATATTCAATCATATTTTATCTGAAAATATTTTGTTCATATTAAATAACTTCGATTTTAGTAAAAATTGCAATAAATTGAAGAAAAAGGCGAAACATAAATGAAAGATTTTTAGCATTGATATTAATTATTTAAATATGAAAATATTCAGTATATATTTACTTCTTCAGAACAGCTACTTTCTTTGAATTTATATCGAAATGATAATATAATTATAAGGATCCCCAGATTCAAGGAACTGCCTATAAGAGATTTTCGTCAGTTTTTAGACTTTTAGAGGTACGTCCAGCGTCCACACTGTAAGAAAGTCGAAGATCAACTGTCCTACACTGTCCTGCAGTTTTGAGGTACAAATCATGGCTTTATCCCTCTGAGAATCATGAAATGACGCCATGTAGACGACCGACCAGTAACTTCAATAAACATTGAAGACCCTTGCAGACATTTCCTGATCGCTCGAACCCAAAAAGGACGCCAAGACTTGGAGTAATAAAACTATAGTACCGCCTAGATAATCTTTCTTTAATGGCGGAATGAAAATCCTGGAAAAGCGTTCCTTACTTCTTTTCGAAAAATGTATATTATATGAGGATATAGGGGCGCATGGACCATCCAATAAATATGAACCCTTCATAAAACCTCCATCTAAATTTTAAAGGTTAAAGGTTTTTTTCTGCCTGTGTTTTTGTATAATGTGCTGAGAAAAGAAAACTAAAGGTTTTCTTAAAAGCGAGGACTGAGGAGTACTTTCGATGTCAGAAGAAAAAACTAGACCCTGGTCTGAAATATAAGATTATTAGTTTTATAAATAATCATATAATATTAGAAATAATATAATTATAAATGCATTTATTCTAGCTTCTATGAACACAGTTAAATTAATTAATTAAATATTTTCTTAGAACAATAAGTAAATGGGAAAAATATATTATATCTGATATATTATTATTATATATAGTCATCGTGAGGGGGAGGGGGCAGGTGGGGATAATAACTCAGGGCCCATCGGTCCTCAAATTTGAATTTTTTTTATTTTCGAATTCCAGGAATGTAGATAAGTTAGTTATAAAAAAATATTTAGTAATATTTATAGTATCACAACCCCCTCCCCTATTTCTTAGAGAGGGGAGGGGGCCGTCATATATAGAATAGAAATTAGAAATCATATAGAACCCCGGGACCTAGAAAAGCTCTCAGCGGCCCTGTTTAATGTTTATAGGATATATATAAACAAAAAATAAAGTATACACATTAATTAATTACTCTTTTTAAAAACTACATTGCCAGAGAGACTAGATTATCTAAATTGGAAAGAAAATACATTTTGATCAGAGGAATATCGGAAAATTGATGTCTATATGATATATAGATTTTATAGGTTATGCTAGAAGGACGATAAACCGCGTATATAAACTGCGGATCCATGAATGTATATATACCGTATATAACTCTCTGTGTTTACTAGTTTTAATAACGTTAATAATTTACCTTTGGTTTAGTGTTGATATTCATAATTCAACGTAAAGAGTGTAACCATATATCTTTACTTGTCAGCAAATATACATGTACCAAACGCATAGTAAACACGGCACCACGCGAATTCGACAACCTAATTAGCCTGAAATTTGCTGCATGGAGTGTATTTATGTATTTATTTAAATCACCTACCGATGATTGATTAAATAAATATTGTCTTTTTTTATAAGTGTTATAGATTTATTTAGGTTGTTGCTTGAAAAATGTAACTATCATCAATTTCTCTAACAATAAAACTGCATCAAACGTTATTTTTAATCATTTTGATTTATTCTATGACTATATTCTTAAGACAATTATCGATAAATCGAGGTCAAATAATATATTCAACAATATTGTAATATATATTTGATTATTTTGAATTGAATTACCCGCCTTTTAGCAAGTTCGGGAGCAATGTCAAATTTGCACGCATTGTTTTCCTCTACGAAGTGATTTAAAAATAGTTTATATTTGTCAATGCAGTTTAGTGGCGAACTCGTTAAAAAGCAGGCAATTCAAAAATAGAAAAAATATGTACAATTGTATATTATAAAACAATATAAATAAAAAACATTTTTAAAAAAACAACAACAAAATTAAAAGAGTCGATCTAAATTATAAGTGCATGCAGAAATAAAAAAATATTTAGTAACAAAGTTATTTCTATATCATGATAATTTATTTTTATAAATTCCATAAATATTTAACATAGGTTGGTACGTATTTTTCACTTCCTAAAAAATATTTTGGAAAGGGTAAACTTCATTTATAAATACTAGTCTAAGTTCCAATAGGAATATAAATTTACATTTAAATAAATATATATACATTCTTAATTAAAAAATAGAATTTACATACTATATGGTTTCTCTCTCATAGCTACTTTTCTTTCACTTGTGATCGAAAATCCTTTATCAATTGATTTTCCGCTTTAAGTCTTTCATTTTCCTGCTTCAGTTTTTTATTTTCACTCGCTAGTTGGTTATTTTCTTCCTTTAGTAAATTATTTTCTTTCAAAAGTCCATTTTCTTCTTTTAGCAATAAATCTTGCTCCACAAGTTTCGGGTTTTCAGCACTGGATGATGTTTCAGATTCAGAATTTAATGTTTCTCTTGAAATGTGGTTTTTGCCCTTGAATTCAAAAACATCAGAATCTTTTCTATCTTTAGATTCAAATTCTTTTTTCAATTCAACAACTATAGTTTCACTTTGTTTCTCCTTAAATTGAGAAACTTTTTCAGATAATTGTTTTTCCTCAGCTTCGACTTGTTTCTCCAATTCGCTAACCCTAATGTATGCGAGTTTTTCAGATTTCTGTTTTTCCTCAACTTCAATTTGTTTCTCCGATTCGTTAACAATAATGCATGCTCTTTTTTCAGATTTCTGTTTTTCCTCATCTTCAATTTGTTTCTCCAATTCGCCAACCGTAATGCATGCTAGTTTTTCAGATTTCTGCTTTTCCTCAGCTTCAATTTCTTTCTCTAATTCGCCAACCGTAATGCATGCTCGTTTTTCAGATTTCTGTTTTCCTTCAGCTTCAACTTTTTTCTCCGATTCATTAACCGTAGTGATTACTCGTTTGTTCTCCACAGAATCTTGATTTAATTTAGTTAAAGCAAGTTCAGGTTCTATTGACTCTTCATAGAAACTGTTATAAATAAGAATATGCTTATTCGTGTATTTTAATTCTTCTGTTTCAAAATCTCTTTCAGGAATTAATCCTGCAAAAGGATTTGGTTCACAAAAAAGGTATGAAACTGGCTTTTCCAAAAGTTTGCACAGCATTTCATGATCTTTGTTAGCTCTTTTCTCACTTCCTGCAGTCATAATAAAAGGAGCATTCACTTTCTTCAATATCGAAATTCCATCCTTCCAAGTCCATTCTGTAATTCCTAGCTTAATCTCATGCAAATCGAGATTGTACCCGATGACAATGTCTGGTTTTTGGAATCCAGCTTGTTTTGGAAATTTTTTGTAGAAGTAGTCTTCGTAAGTTGCAGCTCTACCTACAGAATCGATATACTTTTTCTTAATCTTACAAGATTTACAAACCGAAATAAAAAGACCATAATTATCTTCCAGTTCCGGTCCAATGTAAACCACTTCCAAAGTCTTTAATGCCGGAATCCAGTGCAAAATTATTTCCCAGTATTCAGCGAGAACAAATTCATTATGAGTCGCTCCGATTACGTGAATCGTGAGGGTAGATGATGAGAATAAATTAAGTTTTTGAATCGCATAAAGAAGAGTTAAGGGTCTAGAAATAAATTCAGAAACTATCTGAGGACGATAACGAGTGTGAGCTTGGACTTCTCTTGCAGCTTGTCCTGTTAGTTTCATGTAGGTTTGTAAAAAATTTTTCATCGAATTCGGTAGGTTTGTAATTTCTGTATGAACAGGAATTGTTCCTAAGGACTCAATAGGTTTTATTATTTCCTCTGCTTCTACTCTGATAAGAGGATATGGTTTTATATCATTCATTTCAATTGCCAGTATCAAGGCTTGATGAAATTTATGGCAGAGTGTCATGTGCCTCTCGTCTTTTTTGTGTTGCTTGCAGAGATATACCTGTAAATTAAAAAATATTTAATCACTTTCATTATCTTAAAATTTTTATTTGATTCTCAAACTTTCAAAATGACTAATTACTTTGAGAATATGACTAATATTAATGCTTTAATTTAAATTTACCCCACAGTCACAGGACTTGACGATGCTCAAGTCGCTTTCGTGGCAAAAGAAACAGGTTTTTGGAAATAGAAACATTTCCTTTTCATAATTCAAAAGCGGCTTTCCAAGTTTGGACTCTGCTTTCAACATCAAATCAATTTTAATCTTCAGCCATGACTCTTCATTATAGGCTTTTAAATTATCAAAAAGAGTGGTTGCTCCAGTCTCATTTAACATTCCCAAAATCACTTTACACAAATCTTTATGCTCTGGCCAATGACTCTTTCGATGCTTTTCACCACAGTAGGAAATCATTTTACAACGATTACAAGTCTCAATACGAGACATAGTGTGGCAAACTACACAAATCTTGGCATAATAGAAATTCCAAAAATTCGGATTGTTCCACGAACGATATCGTTCATCTTGCATAGCTTGTAATTTCCTTTGCTCCTCAATAGCAGCAAACGTTATCTCGAGTTCATTTTCAAGGTAATGTAATTTCTCCTTGACAGCCTCGCTATTTTCATTTTCCTTCTCCATTAAAGGTGCGACAAAAACTGAAAATTCGTTCTCTTATTAATTGACGACATAAATATACAACTATATAGGTATATATGTATAATTTTAAAAGATTAATAAGAAAGTTTAAATTTTAAAGTAAGGTAGTGAAATGTTTAATAAGTATAGTCAGTATAGTAAACAAAAATAAACCATACCTATATTCGTGTATGTGAGTTTCAAAACGTTCTCAAAGAGAAAAATTAGTACTTGTGAAAATATAAGGGAATTATTAACTTCAACCTCTTTGTCTTTAGAAATCTCTGATAATACTGAAATACTTAATTATTTTCATAATTTTCACACAACATTCTGTCAAATTCTGTCCAGCACGTTCAAGTTCAGATTTCAGGATTCACAGTTCACTCAGTTCGTCAGTGTGAGAGATGAGTCATGAGTGACAGCCAGTGTCAGTTGGTGTCAGTGGTGTCAGTCTGTGAGTCCATGCAAGTCCATGTGAGTCTGATACCAGATGACACTTTTATAGGTTATGTTCCTCAAATGTATAAAATTGATAAAATTTATGTTTTACGGGTGTTACGTTATAGTAAAATATATGCAGGGTGTCCCACCACCTATGTAATTGCTTTACCATTCTGATACTAAACGTTAGTGGTTACACGTAACCCGCGTAACATCTCTGCCAACACTGTCTCTGAAACTGTAATGCATGGACTTTACCAAAAACTTAAAAATGTCAATATATTTCGTCCATTTTATTATAATAATTGATTGTAAATTGTAATTGATTTAAAAACATTTAAACAAATAGAATTACAAAAACATTTCACGTGATAAAGCAATGCGCATGAGCATCTCTCCAGCGGGATTTTGGAATAATTAAAAAAATTTTTAAGTCATATTATTACCCTCATTACGAACCTGAAGCAAAAAAAAATTCAAAAATAAACTGTCGTTGCACATTAGACTGTACTTATGGACTAAATATTATTCCAGAGTAAAACAGTTGGAATCTTTTCAAAACATTTTATTGCAAACAACTTTATAAACAGTAATTTACATTATATATGTACATTTTCATGCGCACTTGTTTATAAACGATCTACCTCTTACATTCGCATATTTTTTGATAAAAATTAGAACCGTATTTTCATTTACGCCAGTACTGTGCGAACTTATGAAATTGTTCTACCAGCGCAGCCATTACGGCAGTCACCGATAAATCAAGAAGGTTTTGTACATAATGCACAGCTTCTTCATCGCTCAAGTCGAGACGCAATTTGTCCTGGACTTTTTTCACAGCTTTGTCGGGTTCCAAAGCGATATCAGGAACACTCGCGTCGACCATAAGTGAGAAAAGATTCAGAATTAGGTTTGCATGTCTTCTCAAATGCAAGAAGGCTGTATAACACTGTTTTCTGAATTCGTGGTAGTGCTCAGAACCAACACCTCCCATAGCTTCTACCATTTCTTTACTAAGTTTCATCGGAGGAGGAAGTGGCTTTGGATCTCTGCCCAAAATGTAACCAAAGTCGATGTGAAATAATTTTCCTGAAAATAAATAAATTTACTTGAATGAACCTTATTTTATAACTTTTGATCTTGAGTATATTTTTATTCTTTTTTTTTTAAATAACTCGAGATCAGTATAAGATGAAATTATTTTGTATTTCAATTTACCTGAGGTGGTGAGGAGTAAATTATCTAAATGCCTATCGCCAACTCCTAATACGTATGTTATGATGCAATAACCAGCTGGGAAAATAAATAATTTGTAGAATATATTTAAATTTTCCAATTTCAATGATGTTAATAAGAAGTATCTTACCACAGCTTCTAACGTAAGTATCCATTACTTCAGAAGACACGCCATACGGTCCATTTTCAGAGGGATGGTGTTTTCTGAAAAAACTTAATATGGAGCCTTCGCTGGCCAAAACTTCAGCCACAGTAGTGGACTCGATAAATTGTACGAATCCATGCCTTGTGCTCGTTGCTAAAACTCTAAAAAACACATACATTTTTAAATTTCTTTAATTGTCTGAAATTCATTTTCATTCAAACATAATACAAATATTTTAAATATGTAATTTAATTTCTTACCTATAAGGAGTCAATTTCAAGTCTAAATTCTCTCTCCTCAAAAGTTTATCCATCAAGGCTATAGTCTGCAAAATAAGTTGATCTTGACGCAGATCATCTCCATGTTTAAATATTGCAATATATTCACTATTTTCTGTCGTTAGAAACGTCAACTTCGAAGGCATCAGGGCCGATTTAAAGAGGCTTGCCCTAAAAAAATGGTTAGGTATTATTTTTAAAATAAAAGAGAGTTATAATGTCACACACGTACTCTGACACTTACTTTTCCGGAATAATACCCTTGATACGAATTTCTGGATCCAGAGGGAACGGAATGGGCTCGAAGTTTGAAAAGTTTATTTTAAAAAGAGGGTCAGGATCTGCCAGCAAAGCTTTAAGTCTATCCGTTTTTCTCTTTCGATTTCCACTTTCCCTTGCAACAGCCTTAATAAGTGAAACCAACTGGTCAATAAATATTTTCTGGCGTTTCAAAAATGCCCTTCGCTTTTGCCAAACTGCATTTCCTCGGGCCAAAGCATTGGAAAACATTTTCATTACAGTCAGGTACATTTCCCGGACTCGCGTATCTTGTTTTGCCGTAACTGCTGGATCCGGTTGCTCTTCACACTCGATGCAAAGGTACCAGTAAAAATAATTGGCGAGCATTGAATTTTGACACGCACGAGTTATTAAAAATGAAGACAAGTCCATTGGAGGTTCTTGATTCGAAGAGAGTTCAGATTCACTTGACTGCAAATATTTAAAGATATGTATTTAAAAAGTGATAAATAATATTATTTAATAAAATTGTTTAATTTTGAATACTGACTGTAGTCATAGGCGTTGAAGATTGGTCACTAGATCTCAAATCTTTGTCGAACTTTTCATTCTTCTCCACATCCTTCTCTCTAACTAAAATGTCGTTAGCAGCCTTGATACTTTCGAAGTCTTCGTATTTTAAAGCTTGAACCAACTGTAGCAAATAAAGCATAAGATCATCATCAGGAGCATGATTAAGACGACCAATGGCGTATCTTCTCACTGCTGGATGGGTAAAAGCAGGGCCGAGAAGTTCCAGCGCATCTTCTGGATCTGGTAATGCCCATAAGGAAAGCATTTCTAAAGCCTGACGTTCCTCACCAGCGACTTTCCAATTTACACATTTGACGAATTTTGTCAACGCTTTCTTCTGAGTCGAAAGATAAAATCTAAATTTCCAGATTAAATCTTGTTCTTCTGTGGAAAGCGCTGTCGTTGGAGGATAAGCCAATATTGTATTCAAGGCATCGCGGACATTCGAAGTTGGTTTCAATTCTCTTGTATTTCCACCGCTGCGTAAACTTCGAGCTAATTTGTGGTGTTTGGCTTCAACGAGGTTTTCCTACGATCAAAATTATTAGAGAAATTATGACTTTCATATTACCTGAATTTTATAGATTTGTCATGTTTAGATTTAAGTTGATAAATATAAAGAATATTAAGTGTAGAAAGGAGCTCTAATTTCTAAGAATACCTTTGTCTGTCTAAAGGTGGTGTTATTGAAACGTTTCCGATTTAGAATTCGATTTACTTGAATGGAATTTTTGCACTGCCAAACGTAATAAAGCTCATTAACGTTTTCCTTTGACAAACCCTTGAAGATTGTTTTTAAAAAATTAACTATTCTTCTCGCGATATGAGAGAACACTGTTTGCATATTATTCAGCCATTTAAACATCTTACTTACTTTACTTATGACAAGTACGGCTTCAGATTACCCTACAGTTCGTAGTCTCTTTTCTTAAAAATTGCTTCGCGACTTGCAAATCGTCTTTATAGCAGACATAAGCACTTATTATCTTTTTATCCGCATTTGTTCCATTTAAAACATCTCAACCTTATTTTATTTATGTCATCATTGAAAATAAAAAAGAGCCAGTATAAATACTAGTGGGAAGCTCAAGCAAAATAAATAAGAAATAAATGGATTATTCTCCAAATTAAAAATATACTCGAATTTAAATTAAACCTAAAACTTTTTACTTTAAATAAATTCTTATACAATTATATTGCTTACATCAATTTCTTCAGCTATAACATCTGAGACTAAATAATTGTCTGCATAATAATTATAAAATTGTCTTTATTGCTGAAGTACTCACTTGCAGAATTTCGTAGTCTGGGAGTGTAACAACATCTGGCTGAGACCTATGTTGCACGACTTCATCGCCATCTTTTTCATAGTATACAATAGAATACTGCAAAGAAAATTTAATATAATTGAAATTGAATTCCGGGATTCATAATTATTTGATAAAATATCGATAAATATTTAGCAAATGATGAAGAACTTAAAATTTCTTAACAATTACACACAGTTAGAAAAAGTTGAATTACGTACTACTACAAACATGTCCTCGTTAAATATTTGAAAAGTAATTTTTGAAGGATTAAAATTATCTCACCGAAACTCCATCCATCGTGACTTCAGGGAATTCTACCATGAGATACAAATACTCTGAAGCTCTTTTCTCCCGCTCATTGATTAACTCGATTTCCCTGAATGTTAATCGATCTAGCCAGTCGACTTTGCTCATCTGTCCATTCCTATGTTTCTTCGCAAGTTTCGCCAATCTCTGCATCTGTTCTTTTCCGTGATCCCTGGCTTTTCCAGGAGTTGACGACGGGTCGCTTCCGTCGGCCTCTGCTCCAGACCAGACCTTCAGATCTAACATGCCCTGTCGAAAAACTCCATGTTTTCCAAAAAGCGAAATAGTGGTTCCACCAACTGGAATCTGCTGGCCTGGACCCGCACAGTCGTATAAAGTTATACATAATTGAGCGTCTCGAGGTAGATCTGAATAAGATATGGGTAATGTCACCCATTGGTTCCAACTGCAAATAAATTCGTTGGACATTAATTAGTTACTGAGATAATGAATAAATGAACGTTTCCTGGATTGATTGTACATGTATTTCTTACTTCCATCGAGATGTAAAATGTTTATAAGCTGTGTGAACAGGTAAGGCAAGAGCTCTTCCACCAGCCCAGACTTGCAATGAAGCTGATAAATCGCCTCTGCCACCGCTCGCTCCATATAATCCGGAATATTTTAGCATGGGATCTTGCAATAATTTGTCATACTCTGGTCGTTGTCTTTTTCCTTCTAGTGTCCCTCTGCAAAGTAAAATTATTAAAATAATAAGGTTTTGATCAAATATGTTCCATACTTTCCGAAATAAAAACTCATTTAATATTTAGTCGACAAGCTACCTAAATATTTTTTTCTACTCGCTAAAAAATGTTATTAAACACAAGTGTACAGAAATCTTGGAAGAGGATTATCAAACCAAGATTAAAAAGAGTACTTACATTTTTATTTGTATTCTTGTATCCACAGAAGAACTATACACATAAACGAATTTATCGTTAACGTCTTCCATTCTAAGATACCTAAGAACTGGTGATTCTTGAATAATTGGAAAGATTCAATTTCTCGCATATCCCTAACACAAATGATTAATGGAAATAATACTATAATTCTATTGTTGTTGTGAACACATTTGTGTATCAATAACAGCTGTTCGTAAAAATGCCTCTTTACAAGTCTTTATTTTATTTTGTGAAGATGAAGAACGCATGTCAATTATAACTATTTTGAACTTGATGTTATTTAATCGCTGCTGATTACTCGAACCAAAATTAATTCCAGGTAATTCTTTGCTTTGCTTAAACTTTAACACGCAGATTCTTTCTTAAGTTTTTATCAATTTTTATGCTTATATTTAAGCTTTAAGGTTGTGTTGTGAAGTTTCATGAAACATTGGCCAAATGAAAAGTGTCATGAAACTTTTGAAATGTTTCAAAGTTTCATAAGTTTCAAATATGAGGGCGGGAAATTTGAAAATAATTAAAAATTGGAATAAGTAAGCAGGTTAAATAATTTATTCATTAGATAAATAATAAATGAACTTATGCACAAAAATGAATAATAAAATACAATTCAAACAATAATAAAATGATGTTTTCTTAATTTCAAATCTAATGTAGCAGTTCACTGTTCATTATATGTGATATATATGTAGGGTTGTAGTGGTTGTATGGGTTGTAAGCAATGAAACATTGAAATGTTTCAAAGGCAAAGTTTCATCGTCTATTGGAACTTTCTCGGAAAGGGAAGGCAATGAACTTTTATATGCGCATGCGCGGACTTGGCCGCTAATTTAAACTTATTTTGGATTATTTAGTGAAACTTTAGTAAAAGAAATGACATTCGTGAATGTGCTCAAGAAAAGTGTTGAATTGTTTCTATGAATATACATAAAAATGATGCAAGGAAAACATTCTGTGCAAGGTTTGAATTTTCCCGACGCCATCTTTGAAACATTGCAATGTTTCACGAGGTCTTGAAAGTTTCATGAAACTTTTCATTGGACCAAACCTGCGCATGTTTAGGCGGGAAAATTTTATTAGACCAATTTTTTATAAACATATTAAACAAAAATAGTTTCCGGAAAGGTGTTTTCTTTATTGTAGTTAAAAACAGTACAACAGGATTTTTTTGTTAATATTTTTTTACATTCTATTATATGCTTGAGAACCTCAGAAGAAAATATTTATGTACATTGTAAATTAACATTTGTAATACAATTTTAAATTGAAATATAAATAAATATTTAACTTTATATTATATTTGTATCTGTATATTTGCTAAGATACTTTGGAATTTTAAAGATATACCATTTTCATTTTTCGTGAAAAAATAATCCATTATCAACTATGAAAAATATTTCTTGCGAAATATAAATAAACTAGACAATCTCGTTTATCTTATTCAATCAAATTTCCAATATTTCTTGGTACATTCTAACGAATCAATCTTTAGTTAACTTCTCCTTGTTCTCCTTATTTTTAATCTGGTCAAGGTAAACCTGATAAAACATCCCCAAAGTAAGAGTGCTCACGATTATTCCTTGTGCGATGACTCGTAGTTGAACAAGAAATATACTTGGTTTTATAGTAGGTCCTCTAGTTTTGTATCGATAAGCACCATATATAATAGCACCAATAGTTCCCGTCCATCCTGTTAAGGGTTATTTATAATTAAATAACATAATATTGAATTTTAATGCATATACATAAAATCAGTTATCTTACCAGCCATAAAAAATGGTTGAGCTTTACATCTGTCGACAAGTCTACGTGCAAAAGGCTTGTCATCTAAATCTTGGGACATAAAATCGGAGTAATCATCATTCGACATTTTTGTGCAGTTCGGATTGAAGTGTGCTAATCCGAAACAGAAAATATGAACACATAATAATGGGTTGCTAAATCCTATAATTATTATTATATATTTCTATTCTAGAGTTTTAATTGTGTGAATCAACAACTATATAATATAGGCCCTAAAATAAAGTATATTTATAAATCGGCATAATTTTAACATTCTGGATTTTAAAGTGTGTAAAAATAAAATTTAAGCCTTGTAGTTGGATTTAAAGGATTAAATTATATAATAATTTAAATCCTGTACTAGCAAATTTTAAAATTGCATCATTTCAGATAACCTTATTATCTTTCAGAAATGAATTCGGAAAAATTAATATAAGCCTAGCTCTGTGCTACAAAATTTAAATGGGACGTAAATATGGAGAAAGTAAATGAAATGAAAAATCTAAAATAAAGGTCTTTCAGCATTATAATAACAAATGGAAAACAAAATTTTATTGTTAAATTAAAATAAATTAACTCTCATCATTCAGTCTTATTTCGTTTTGTCATTATGAAGAACTTTATTTAAACATATCAAAGAAAGACTATAGAATAAATTAACATTTTGAGATTTTGTGGAAATCGTGGAAATGCAAAAATTGTGGTTATGTAAAATCTTATTGAAATTATGAATGTGCTTACCAGCAAGTTGTGTCAGAGGTAGCAAAGTCGGAACTTCTATAAATTTTATTTTTTGTAATTAGAATTAAGCACTATAATCATTCACTTATGATGAATTCAATTTATGTAATATAATTAAAATGTTTATTTGACTGTTAAAGAGACCATCAAGTGCCATCAAGTCTCATTTACTCATACTTGCTCATCATCTCTGCTTACTCGTATTTATACTGGTCAGAGTGTCAGCAGTCAGGTCAGACTGGTCTCATAACTCTCATATTCTCCCATATCTCGCTGTCTCAGTCTCACCTCATCTCTGTCATATATGTATATATATTTTATAATATGTCTTTCGTGCTTTCCTTCTTGCGAAGTTGCGAAGGTTGTGAATAAGGGCAAAATAAGGTATTTCACGTTGTGACGTAATAATAAAAAATGGCCGTACGCTATAGTGCCGCTAGTGCATAAACATATTTGGCACCAAATGCATGGGACTGCAACTTTATTTTTTTAATATCTTCTTAAAAAATCATTTCTCAAAATTTTTGTATCTAAAAATTAGCTTTAGTTCTGAAAAACTATATATTTAATAAAATATTTAAATCGCAATTTAAAAATTGATATTTTTTATTATTTTATTAAATAGCTTTTCAGAAACTAAAACTATTTTTTGGATACAAAAACAGCTGTTTATTATTCAAAATTAAGTTTTTTGTTTATTTATTCAATTTAGTCAAGCGATTTAATAGTAAGAATTATAGAAACTATCAACTATAGAACAATAGAACTAGAGTCTATCTGTAAAAATTAGGATTATATATTTAAATCTTTAAAGTGACTACTGACTTGAGTAGTACTCAGTGAAACTTACTTCCGATGCCCAGCTCCATCTTATTTATTTACCTGTGTTTACTGTGATACTGTTGGATACAGTTGGATACGCAGTGACACGCAGTGATGTGTGGACATTTGGTCAATCTCTTTAGCTGTCAAATTTATTAAATTAATTCCATTAAAAGTATTTTAAAAAGCTTGTAAAAAGCAGAAAATTATCATGGGTGACATAAAATCTTTTCTTCACCAGTGGTGTGTCAAAAATAGCAAAGAACCACAGTTTGACGTTCGACCTACGGGTAAGCAAACTAAATAAATTTACAACTTTTCTTTCGTGACATAGCCGATTGTTAACTATTATTGATCACGATTATTTATGAGGATCTTCTCTTTTCTCTTCATTCCTTAGAATTTTTTACGATTCTAACCTCAAAATTTAACCGCATAAGCAAATCAATAAACCAGCTTATTGCTTTCGTTAAATAATAATATCGATTATTTTAGTATACTAAAATTTGCTGGGTCTAAAATGCTTAAGTATATATTTTGAATTTTGCATTAATATTCTAATAAAAATCTTAATAAATTATGTTCATAGGTCCGAAACATCGACAGAGATTCCTCTGTGAATTGAGAGTTTCAGGATTTGACTACGTCGGTGCCGGAAATTCAACGAATAAAAAAGATGCTCAAGGAAATGCATCTCGAGATTTTGTCAGCTATCTCGTTCGAAATGGACATGTCAATCGGAAAGATGTTCCTGGCGATCTTGGACCAGCTGCTCAAATACCAGGAGAGTTAGACGAGGCTAATATGGGACCCAAGGGTCCTGTAAAATCTGTTTTTAGTGATGGAATGGGTCCGAATGATATTGGACAAGCTTATAGGCCTTACAATGAGGGAGGACAAAGCAATTATACTTATCTGGATAGAATAGCGGATCAAAAAAGGGTGGAAGAAGCAGAGGACGTCGATGTGAATGCTGGAATTCATGGCAATTGGACTATGGAAAATGCCAAGTCCAAACTGCATCAATTTATGCAGACCAATAAAATCAGTGCCGATTACAAGTACACTCCGGTTGGTCCTGACCACACAAGGTGTGCATTTTTTCTGACTTGTAAATTACATTATGCAATTTTTATTTCAGGTTTCGTTGGCGAGGCTTTAAGATGAAATTAGCTTTTGACTGATTAATTCTTTCGATGCAGTACATTTTTTATAAGAAAAAGTAGATTTAAATTATTCGTAATGAATTATTTTAATCTCAACGCTAATTGAAAATTATATTTTACTCGCAAAAAAGGAATGAGAATAAATATCTGAAATTAAAGTTAGATTTAGAAGTGTAGGAATCCATTGCTTGTATGATTTGAAATGGATTCGTTCAGGGTTTGGATGAAAGGGAGGAAAAAATTACTGAGAGGAAATGTGGTCTATGTAAATCCATGGAAAATATAAACAAATTTGAGACTGTTTTTCCCCTCTAAATCACAATTAAAAGAATGCATATGATTAGAATTTAAGAAAAAAATTGGAAATCAAAATATTAATGTTTTTCATATTCTTTCCATTGCAACTTTTCTTAAAATTCTTCCAGCGGGAAGAATATGAAAACAAGATGTCTCGTAAGGTTCGAAAATATAAGTCAAAAGCTAACTTTGTCTTTCACTATTATTTTTCGATAAATGTTTTTTATCCTCCTTTCGAAATGTAATTAAAATGGGGTTTACTCGTTTATGACACTATTTTAATTTCAACGAGACCACTTTGGAGTGCACTAAGCATTTAATACAAACACCAGTTCAAGAGTATCAAAGAAATCTCTTGAACAAGGATGTGAAAAATCTATAATCGAAGCTTTTATTGAAATAATTCAATAATAGTTTTGGTGCTGTCACTTGCAGAGGTATGAAATATGTGCTCCAATATGGTTTCGGCTGACTTCTAGTGGTGAGTCTGATTGTTTTGCCGTGGAAACAAGCTTTGTTTTTCTATATTTTAAAATTTGAAGTAGCGACATTAAAAGAACCATTAATGATTTTATAGGAGCTTTTTGGCTGAAATGAAGTTCTATGTAAACCAGCTTAGAAGAAGTAAGTAGTTAATTTTCAAACGAATATACTCTGTATTAAACGCAATGAAATGAAAAGCAAATAAAAAGACTCCATTATTTAACTGAAAAGCAATTATTGGGCGAGAGACAGCATCGAACAAGCAAACAGCTTCCAAAAGCTGCGCATTATCGATCGTTCGACAATTATATCATCTTGGAGTGATTGAAGCATTTTCTGGAACTTTGAAGAAGCAAAAAGAAGCGGATCAAATGAAACCTTACCCCGTGAAAATTAATCCAGAACTAGAGGCGGATATTTACAATATTTTAGAAGGATTGCAAATAAATCCAATTGAAGTAAATCCCACACCGGTAAGTTCTTAAACTTTTATATAAGACAAAAAAACCTTTAAAAATTTAGTAAGTAAATTTTTGAAAAATACGTAATTTTTAAACTAATATTCAATATATTTGGCAGCAGATGGTTGTAAAGAAAGAAGAAGACGGAGAAAAAGTATCAGTGCCTGGAATATCTCTCGTGACTGATCACGTTTTGGATGATTTTATGTCGAGTGTTCCACAACCTGCGGGTGTCGTTAGTTGGTCTCCTCCTCAACAAAACTGGAATCCTTGGACAGGTTGTAATATTGACGAGGGACCTCTGGCGACTATGCCATTAGACAAACTATCAGAGGATATAATGAGCGACGAAAGAGAAAGATTGCAGCAAGATAACAACTTGCAAAAGAGCATGAAGGAAAGATCATCACTTCCAGTTTTTGCAAAGAAAAACGAAATCATGGCTGCAATTAATGATAACCCTGTGATCATTATCAGAGGAAATACTGGATGCGGTAAAACGACTCAAGTCTGTCAGTTTATTCTCGATGATTATATCCTTTCGGGACAAGGTGCTTATTGTTCAATTGCTATTACCCAACCGAGAAGAATTTCGGCTGTATCGGTTGCCGATCGCGTAGCTTCTGAGAGATGCGAAAGCTTAGGACAATCTGTCGGTTACTCTGTGAGATTTGAGTCTTGCCTGCCGAGACCTTATGGTAGCATAATGTTCTGCACGGTCGGAGTTCTTCTAAGAAAATTGGAAGGTGGATTAAGAGGAGTTTCTCACGTAATTGTGGACGAAATTCACGAACGTGATGTTAATTCTGACTTCATAATGGTCGTCTTGCGAGACATGATTCATCGTTACCCTGATTTGCGAATAATACTAATGTCAGCTACGATAGACACTACCTTATTCAGTCAATACTTTAACAACTGCCCGGTTATCGAAATACCAGGACGATCATATCCAGTACAAGAATATTTCTTGGAAGACTGCATTCAAATGACCAACTTCGTTCCGACTGGGGAAACAAAAAAACGCAAGAGCCGGGAATCGGAGGACCTTCCAGTGGACGGAGAACCGGACGAAAATCTTAATAAAATAATTGGTCCACACTATGGTCCCAGTACGAAGAATGCGATGGCTCAGCTACCGGAAAAGGAGATAAGTTTTGAATTGATAGAGGGTCTTTTGAAATATATTAAAGAGCAGAATGTACCTGGAGCCGTGCTGATCTTTCTGCCTGGATGGAATCTTATCTTCG
>JAUESI010000036.1:10508021-10530419 GCA_032275145.1 Synergus laeviventris
CTTTTTTTTATAACAAATCGGAAAATTTTAAACGAGCATATCATCTTCAAAACAGTTTGAAGCATAACTCCTCCAATGTTCATGCAAAAATATTCAGAACTTTGTCTTTTGGAGCGAGTTAGAGCCAAAATATTTATTAAATTTGGTTTTTCACAAAATCGAGTTTTTTCCCTTTCTTTCAGAAACAGTAACAGATACAACTTTTTTTGTAAGATAGAAGATGCTCCATGAAATTTTCTACAGTCATATGTTTCAAAAATTTAATTTTCAAAATCGATTTTAAAGACAACGGGGGCCAACATTTTTGCGTTCCTAATCGAGTATAACTTGAACAGCATTCCAAACTGCATGGAGTGAGGCGTAGGCATAGGCGACCGAGCATACCTATAGTGAGCTGACGAGCCTATAACTGCCTATAACCTGGACCCGAAGATGGAAGGGAGTTTAAAAAATAAGGAAATATATATTATATACCATTTAAACAGCAACTTAAAATTTATTCAGTACATTAGAACATTATAAGTATTTAAATAAAGAGACATATTCAATTTATCTATGTTCCTGAATTAGGTTGATTATTCTTAAAATGTGGAGTTCAGCAACGAAATTTAAGCCCACAAGAGACTGAAAAAGAAGATATCATTATATTTTTAAAAGCTGTGTCCTTTTTACATAATAGGGATAAAAAAAATTCGTTTAATTGATTGTGGAAAACTAAAAATTTTGAAGTCAAAAGTCTTCAAAATTGTACAATTGTTGAATTAAACTATGTAGCCTCTAATCAGAAAGATGATCGAATTTCTTAGAGAAAATGAAGTCGTTTATATAAAAGTACTTACTTCATGACAGAAAGGGGTGGCATTCCAGCATCTGCTCCTTTTTTAAACCCTATAACGAAAAATAGTATTACTGCTAATCCTGTTTAATTGTAAATAGGAGAAAGGAAATTGGTCAACACGAATATAACCTCAAAATTGTACCTAGATATAAAACCGCAGGAATAAATCCCCAATGAAATACAACTTTCGACAAGTTCAAAACGACGGCGATTTTTTGTTTAGTTGAAGGAGCCATGGCCATTTCTGAAAGATTTAGTGAGCTTTTCACGATATCTTTATGGTTTAAGCACGAGCGAAATGTAAAATAAGATAGAAAACAGCACGAGTCACGAGTGGCGGACTGGCGGCAGGCAGTCGACAGTCGTACACACTGTCGTACACACTACACTGATGACTGACAGACAGAGACAGATAGCTGCAGATAGCGACCTGCGTCCTGGGCAGTCCTGCGACAGAGCGACACAGCAGGGTCTACAACTTAGCGCTTAAAAAAATCCCTGTCTCTACCCTATCAGTTTTTGCTACTAAATTACATAGGAATAGAAAACTCAAAAGCTACTCAAAACTCAACATCTCTGTCATGAGACAATCATGAGACATGGGCAGATGGTATGTTGACCTCCAATTTTTTCAAATCGGAATTTTGCAAGAAATATCAGTATGGTATGGAAAAAGGAGGGACAAAACTGATAATCATCTATTTAAGTTGATGAAAAATCAATCACTTCTATGGAATGAGATAAGATATGAGGTATCAATGTCCAAGACTTTGTACCCGTGCACGAGATCTGGTGAAATCACGTTTTTCGTTTAAAAAGGCGAAAATGTTCTCACAAAAGTTGTAGATCACGAAAGCACGGGTTGAAGAAAAATCGACACTATTCCTAGGTTAGTTTTTTTAATTTGTTAAAGTGAATTTAAGTATATAAATATTTATATTAAAATCATTCAAATAACTAGAACCCTCGGCTAATTAATATGTTCAGACGTATTAAAAAAAAATTTAATTTCAAAATGCACATTATCATAAAGGTTAAGTCAATATATATATATAAGTTTAAAAAAATAATGTTTACTATTTAAATTAGTTCTGAAAATCCATGTTTTATATATATTTATATACCTATCATAAACTCCAAATTTAAGCATTATTATAAAAATCTAAATGTTCCTACAATTAGGTATGTATAAATCTTTATAATTTTTATAGGTTTAAGGTGTGTAAAAGTTAAAAAAAAACATGGAAGTACGTAAAATGTTATCTGTTCTCATTTTCCTGTGGAGCAGTTTTATAGGTAATTTTACATCAATAAACATTTTCTTTTGTAACTATATAGAGTATAACATTCATTTTATATAAGCTAGAAATAATTATTGTGACTTTTTTTTCGATAGTAAGTGGCTTTTCCAAACTTCGTGAAAACGTGACCAACATTGAATTACGAAGGCTCTCAGAAGAGATTTTTGATAAAATACCAATCAATCTCTATAATCAGATCTCTGTAAATTATCAAGGGCAGACTAATAATAAGAATCCTGTTGATATGGCGCCTGAAAGGTAATATTTATTATTCAATTATTTTGTGAGTTTTTGATTCTGATTCTGCGGTCCTGAGATAAATTTGTAATCAGATTAAAATCTATTTCAGACTCATCAATGTATCATCCCGAGTTTTGGAATCTACTCAAACGATAAAATTAATACGCAAACTATATGATAATTATAAGCCCGAAGTATGGAAAGCGGAAACAGATACCCCCGATGAAAATAATGAAGAAGACGAACTGATTTCCGCCCTTTTAGAAACAGAAGTCATGCTTCATGCTATGAAATTTCTCGCAGACAAAGGTTTTGTGAAACGAGATATTCAGGAGTACAAACGTATTTTAAAATCGATGTGGTTCCAGTTATACTCGCGTAAAAAAAATGTACTTGGTAGTTCTGGTTTCGAACATGTCTACCTAACAGAGAAAAAAACTACAAATAAGCTAATAGGATTGCACAATTGGATTTATTTTGCCGAGGAAGAACTGAGTGGAAGATTAAACTATTTAGGATATACTCGGCATGTCAAATTAAACGATGTAAGAAGAAAAATATACATTTTTAATGAATGATAAACTGAAAGATAATTTAAAAAGGAACAAATAAATTAAATTTTTTATATTTATTTTCAGAACGCTGTTCTTGTAAACGTAGAATTTACATTCGATGGACTCAGAAAAGGATCTTCTTTGTTCATTGGGACACCTCCAGAAGTGGAAATTGCTCTCTACACTATTTGCTTTTATGTGAAACCAGGGAAATCTTGCAGATTTTACACTCAAGGCAACACATTTACAATTCAGACGTACGTAATGAAGAGCGAGGGACAAAATTTGGTCGCATCAGCCTATCCACGACTTTGAAATAGTATTACATATTTATATTTTACTTCTGCATTAATTTTTGAAAATCGAAGTAGTAGGATAAGAGTATTTGACATGGTATTTGAAATACTTAAAATGCATTTATTAGATTAACCCTTACGCATTTGATCAATTTATATTTTGTAGGAAAATATAAAAACGACAAAGTTTTTAATATTACAAAAAAAATAATTTAGTTTTACGTGATTCGAAAATATAATAAGCTCGTTTTCGCGCGTGATTCGGATTTGTTATCACTAGAGAATTTTGTGATTGCGGTACAGGGTTGGCAAACATGAGATTCGACGGGAATCGATTACAGCGAATGAGCGAAGGTTCCGGAAAATTATGCCAGGTGGTACCTTCCCCATAACTTCTCGAACAGAGACATTTTATAAAAACACTAGCCGGTAAGATTCTCGAATCTCGAATTAAGCCGGTATACATGTAATTCTCCAGTTTCGTTTTTCATCATCATTGTTTTCACTGAGTTCTCCGTATTTATATCAACTCTTGTCTTCCAAAAAGCCTTTAAAAAGGTACGTTTTTATTTCTCTACTCTAAAAATAAAATTATTTCTCTACTTTCCCAAATTTAGTAATTTGCCTTCCATTTATTTATTGCTTGATAAAGTGTGGGTAAAGCACATATAATTTTTCTTATCAAGATAATAATAACATTAAAATTACTTCTCTGGGTAAAAATAAAGTCAAACTCGTCACCGCTCTAGTCACCGCATCCTCGTCTCATAATGTCGTTTGAAAAACTTCAGACATTTGGGTGGAGGTAAAACTTTTCACATAAGAATTTTTCTGGGTGATAATGAATGTTCAGTTTTTGTATTCTAGAACTCTGGCCAGTTTTGAAAATGTGAAGAATTTGACGGAATAAAAGTTGCTATATATTTATATTAAAAGTATTTAAATCGAATTACATAATCAACACTTGTGATGATACGTTATATATCGAGTCCAGAATAAGAAAAAAAAAGTGAGGCCAACTATTTTTTTTTATGTGGTAATAATTAGTCTTGTTAAGACGATAGATATTTCAAGGTCGAACGATCCCTTTATGACTTTGTTGTTAATTAATATGATTAGATACCTGAGCAGAAAGTAATGTTTATTTTGATATAAGACACTTCCGAAAAACAATCATTTTGGATTATCTTTGTTAATCAAATTATATTTAAATAATTAAATGCAATGAAAAATGTTTGTCAAAAATGAATTTTTTAGTAAGATTTAGTATTCGGTATAATTGCAACTTCTTTCATTTGATTGTGCCCTCGAAACCAACGACTCGAACGTTAATGCGTTTGATTGAAATGCAAACAATACACAAATGAAGCAGCCGGTGATAATTTGAGGAAATGCTTTATAAACAATCCAGAGATAATTTTCCCACTTTTTTCATCGCTTTTATCTTTTGTGAGTCAAATGCATTGAAAAAACTCGAAAATTAAAGAAATCCGTTATAAAACATTATACGTACTGGCTTCGTCGTCAGTATGTCTGGTAATGTGAGAATGATTCGAATGAAAAAAAAATTAGATACCATAGCTTGATGGGTTACGTAATTAGGTATAGATAAGTCACTACGTTCAATATTTGATAGAAACATATTTAGGATTTTATTGAAATTTCTTTTTGCCTAATGGTTTTATGGAGTTTCAAAAGGACATTCCGGTTTGGAAAACGTTAAAATTACTTCATTTGTTTCTTATACTCGATCGCAGTAAAATACGTTCTATAATCTTTCCTCGGAGTCATGTGTGGAGAATTAAATAATGTAACTGCTAAAAAATTATGTGCTTACAAATCTCTATGAGGATCAAAAGGAATTTTTCAACTAAAAAATATTTCCAATTCAGATTAACAGAAAGCTGCAAAACTGTAAGAAATATACAGGGAAATATAAAAATGTTATTGAATTGATAACACAAAGTCACAAAGTGACGAAGAACTGAGAGCGTTAGTATAATTTATTAAATTTGTTATCACCAATAGTTTTTTAAGGTCTAGTTTAGAAACGTTCGAAAACGTTTCCTTTCTGAAGAATGTGTTAATTCGATCCTTCAAAATCTGTAGATCATTGCATAACAAGCGAGATGAGCTGTATGAGCACGAATGTAAACGAGAAGCTCAAAAGCTTTATCAAAATAAGTTCCTTCCAGATAATATAAGTCGGTACTACACTTGATGTCATGATTCGCATATTGGACATAACTTTTCACAATAATATAGAGGTATTGCATGCCAGCAGCAACAACTATTAGTTCGTGTAGTTGTCTCGACCTTCTCAGAGTTCAGATCTTTTTTTTCTTTTCTGATAACAACACAGCCACACAAAAAAAGGTGCGGAGCCAAAAAAAAGAACTGTAGTATTGGTCTAGCATAGTTGAAATCCAAATTATGTGAATTTTTTGCTTATTAAGCGGTTTTTTTTTTATTTGACTTTGAATTTTGGGTTCAGTTTAAATTTTTACAAGTTGACTACTGAATATCTGAAATCGTTTTTTTAAGCTATAAGTGGATATATATATTTTTTACAACTTTTATATTAAAAAATATTTTCCCTATAGTTTCGATAAAAAATTTTTCGCAAAAATTATTATTATTATTTATTAACAATAAAATCTGATAAAAGTATAATGTTAAAAAAATATCAACATTTTTCTTGTGAACCTCTAAACTGATTTTTACAATTCTGACGGTAATTTTTTTATCTATAAGCTTATACATTCTATAGGAATATGCTTTTGAATATACAAACGTCGCATTTGTTTATAAAAATACAAAAATTCCTAAAATTTGGGTTTCAACTATATATATGCTCGCGACGAGATGCTCGACCAATACTACAATTTATTATTCTTTTTTGGCTCTGCACATTTTTTTTGTGGGACTGTTTAATATGTATTATGCCTGTATTCTTTCGCATATGCATCAGAATAAAATTTCGACATTGCCGAAGAGCGTTCAAAATTAAAATGAATCTATAATAGTAGAAATTAATCGTTGAAGACTCGCTGTAAAATGCTGATAAACTCCTTATATGTTTCCGAAAACAAAAATTCATTTTAATTTGATGGGAATTTGAAAAGTCGATTGTTTCAAACATCACGAAATAAACAAGTATTAAATCCATAAAAAAAATTTAAAAAGGCTGTAGTCGAGACTGTAAAAAACACAGTAGTAAATACGATAAATACTACGCACCGCAGAGGCTGCAGTGCAGATGATAGAGCAGGGGGTCTTATACTATACACGTATTTTTCTTCCTGAATGATACAAAAGTTTTACCGCTCATCAGTTCATCTATGACTGTATTTGTCATTCTTTTATGGTATTATGAGATAAAGACTCAAGTGTATCAAATATTGTGAGCATGCATACTTACGAAATTGAATGCGATTGCTCATAGCATCATCGTGTGTACGCTTCGTGCACTATACGTGATTCACTGATTCAGCTGACTGATATGCTGATAATTCATAGATTTTTCTATCTATTCTTTGCATGCTCTATCAAATGCAAAAAATACATAGAAAGGGAAAGAAAGCCAACAAGAATAAAATCAGGATGTGAATTTCTAAGATACATTATATATATGGTGTCTATATAATTTACTATATACATTGTTTGTGAATAAATCCACGTGGAGTTTTCTAAACAATACCATCTGATGTTCCATAATCGAAATTATTTATTTTCCTGATATAAAAAAGATTCGATAAAATGAAACGTTTGCTCTTATTTACTAGAAATTGGATAAGCGTAGAAAAATCAAGCCCGATAGGAAAAGAAAACATAAACAAAAGAAATTCCTAATTAATATAAAAGTTCATGCGAAAGCAACATCTTATCCGTGTCCGACGCCAAGCTCAGAGAAAACAATAACACAAGATGAGCAAAATACGACAGATTGTAATCAAAAAAAAAGAGGGGTTGCAAATTAATCAGGGAAGAGAGAGTATAAAGAATTTGCAAAAGAGGGAAAAATTATAAACAGCATAACGTATCTAGCCACTATATTTTGTATATGCTTTATTGATTTCTTTATTTTACTGTTCTAATAAAATAATTGTGGATTAGTAGAAAAAAATAAGAGCCTTATTGCTTTTTCTGACCGCTGGTCATTTTGTCTTGATTTGATGCCGCTTATATGAATTGATGAACTCTGACTTTGTAATTAATTACTACTCTGTTTTAATAGAAATCTTCTCTATATGTAATTGCATTTTATTATTACGTCAGTAGGTTTACACTTCTTACATATACGTTATACGCATTTCATGAAGGAAGTATTATCCTTATTTGTCAGATGAGTAATTTTAAACAATTGTAACATAATTCCGTGTCTATGACTTTATTGATCATTTTCCAGCATTGGAAATGCAATCAAGTTCGAAATTAATTTGACATTAATTATTACGATTGTTGATTCTGCATCAATTATATTGCAGATTTCATATAAGAGTTTTTAGCTCCTTTGACTTATACCAGATTAATTGTTATTTTTAATTTCACCGTAATTATTGCTACTCATATATAATATTAAAAACAAATCACTTAAATTTATTTCAAACTTTTTTACCGTTAAAACTGCTAATAATAATAATAAAAATATTACAATACGCGATATTAAGCAGCGGTTTTCTCTAACATTCTCTAATCGTGTTTATTTAAGATTCTGGGAATTCCCCCGCCTTGAAAAAGATAGTGTAATATTATTACTTTGACGGATAAAGTTCCGAATGGCGCTTAATTATTTCCGATTTCGTTGGGACTACCTATACTTACATATTTTTATTATTCGCAGATTGCAAAAGTAATCATAAAAATAGGCGCAAAAACATCTTCAAGGTCAAAACTAAAAATAAAACGTAATTTTTTCCACTCCCTCCACTTTTATATGCCATAGACTTTTCTCGAAAAGCCATTAGTTTTCAGGAAGAAAAAAAGGAAAATGTTAAGACATTTAGATATTTTCTTCAATAGAAATTCTTAAGGTCGATAGAGCTTTAAGCAAATTATTTTTCCTCTTCAATTAAAACTAAAGCAAGAGCATTTAACAGCTATAAAGCGCTAAGCGATCGTCGTCGGCCCGCTAAGCGTTGCAATGCGCGCCTTAACACAACGCTCCTCTCTAGGAGCATGCTTTTGGATATATATACAAACATTGAATTTATTGTTTATCAAAATATTAATTTTTTAAGTATAATAATTTTAAATTGGTTTATAAAAAAATGATATTTTTATTAACAAATTCAATGGCTGTACATGCAAAGGTCTATTCCTAGAATCTGCTAGAATGCATTTATAAATAAAGGAACTGACTTCAGCACTTTTAAAATTCATTAAGCCGTTCACGAGAAAAATGTTGATCGCGTGTTGTAACATTATACCTTTATTGTTCATAACTTTTGCGAAAAAATTTTCTTTCTCGAGCGAAACTGTGGAAAATCTTGTTTAACATAAAATCTATTAACAAAATCCGTTTTTATTTTTTTTTTTCTATGACTGTATTATTGTCTTATATTTTTCTATTAAACGAAAATTTATTTCATGTTTGAATTGAGAATATCCCATCTGTAGTATTTTCTGCAATTTGATGAAATTGACACACTATACAGAGTGAGAAATTGATGATATATATATATATATATATATATATATATAAAATATAAATCACGTGCTGATGCTGATATTGACAACTATAATGGCAGGCTTGAGTGCGAATACACACGTACACTTCGGAGCCAGCACGATATATGTATAGATCGTAGGGTGAGAGCGAGGAGACCTCGGTGGGTAGGAAATACACCGATAAGAAATGAAGATAACCCCTAGCAGACCTACATGGAACCCTTGGCTCTTCTTCGCTCTTCTTCTCAATCAACTCCCTCTCAGAGACTCTTAGAGATTCCGAGTTTCAGAGGGAAGGGGGATTGTTCGCGGCCCAGAGGTCGCGGCCTTCCGTCGATTGCGGGACCGCAAAAGGCTGCACTTTGGACCGCAATTGGTTTCAGGACTTAAGTCGAATAAACGGACATGAAACCGACGTTACCGAGGCTGCTAACTTCAGTGCCACTTGGGCTTCACACCGCAACGCACACTCCACCCCTCTCTCATCAGAGATCATGGGTCTTTAGCCGAAGACTATCTAGTTGGAGAACTATTCTTCCCATTCTGGAGAATCAAACGTGAATCTGGAGAACGAAATCTGATGCTGGAGAACCGTGACTGAAGATATAGAGAATCGAGTCTGAAGCTGGAGGACCTGAAGAATCTGAAGAAACAGGAGACGTTAGAGAACTCTTAGATATAGATAAGGGGAGAAAGAATCAGCCAAAAAGAGGAAGAGCAAATTAGGAAAAGATAATAAAAAGAAGAAGTAATTCAGGACCAAATAAAAATAAAAATAAATCGTCAAACCAAAGGAAAACAAACATTAAATTATCAGAAAGATAAGGGAAGATTGGCCTGTGTATAAAGAGGCTACATAGTCATTGCACACAGTCTAAAGATATATAATATATCTTAATATATGTATGTATATATATATATGTATGTATATATATATATATATATATTGAGCAGTTCTTAATGAGACATTAGTAGAGTTTACGGGACCAGTAACGAGCACGTGGTGGATAGAAATTAATTTGAGGAGAGATTGAGGTTGCGGTGAAGCGAGTTAGAACGGTGATCGAGGGCCATCATCATCAAGGGATTCGGTTCCCTTTTTGAAAATCATTATTTGAGTAAATTAAATCACTTGTGTAACGAGTTATCAACATGTCTGTAGAAAGAGGAAGCTATTCCTCCAACGGAAGCATGATTGTCGTCAGTAATAGGTTGCCTTTCGTCTTGAAGAGGAATGATTCAACTGGGAAGCTGGAGCGCAAGGCCAGGTTGGTGCAGATTTTTCAAAATTTATTTTTAGATCTATTGTGAAATTAATTGCTTCATATATATAATTACATACACATTTTCAAAGCCAAGTTCCTAGATATCTTTTTGTCTTTTTCTTTGACCATAGTGCATGCTAATATGTATAATGTCTTTAAAGCCTTGCAATATTTTTAGAACAACTTGACGGCTTTAATTAAAAATCTATTTGGTTTTTTTTCAATTCAAACAAAATATAAAGTGAGTTTGAAAGAAAATATTTACCTCAAAATTGATAAAAGCTGCATTTGTATTGAAAGCTGATTGGGATTGATTGACTTTGAATCAATCCGATAGACAAAATTTCAGAATCATCATTGATTAATCGGATTCAATAGGTCATACCCGATAAAATCTAATTAAATAAATATGTTTTAATGACGATTCTAAAATGTGATCTATCGGATTAATCATAGTCAATCGGTTCCAATTATTTTTTTTTTTTAAGAGAGATTGACACTTTTTATTATTCAATAAAAAAAAATATTTAAAAATACTCTTAAGGGCATGTGTTACTTACCATATGATCAAATTAGGTAACCTAGTTTTTTCTCATAATATTTACTTTTTCAAAAAAATAATAATGCACAGACGTAAAAAATGTGAACATGGGCGTATGTGCACTATTCTTTTTTTGAAAAAATAAAAATTGTTAGAAAAAAATGAGTTATTTAAATTTGCTCATATTTTAGTTAGCATATGCCCTTCATGAGAATGCACTACGCTCTCTTGAAAATGTTCTTAATGGCATGTGGTAATTACAATATGAACAAATTGTGATTGCCCAGATTTTTTTCACAGTTTTGCATTTTACAAACAAAATTAGTGTACAGATTAATTTTTTTTTAAAGTAAAAATTGTGAAAAAAAAACTTCAGATAATCTGAATTCGCTCATATGGTAATTGACACATGCCCTTAAAGTTGAGAGCAATAATTATTCTTGCGAAATTGAAGCAAATCTCAGTTATAGCTTCATAATAATTCCTCTCTGATCCTATACTTGTTGTCCAACATCGAAATCATTACCCACATGGTTTTAAGAATTTAAAAACAGTTGATATGAAAACGATTCCTAAATATTTATACAATATTATGAATTTATCTCGTAACGAAGAATGATATTTTAATTTTCGCAAATGTATGTTTAACTAAAAAATTGGATGTTAAATATAACTTTCTTTAATCAAATTGATTGACTGTCAATTCTCTATTTAATAGATTCTCATTCATTTTTATTCTTCACTTGAGATATAATACTCGTATATTTTCAAGCATCGAGAATATTAATCCAGACTGCTTGACGCCGTTTAGATTGAGTGATTTTTATGGTAATTTTTTTTCAAACGTCCTGTTTAATTTTTTAAGTGCATTCACTGAAGAAGATTATTCTTGAAATTTAGGAACAATTTTTGCATTATTTATACTATTTTTAACTTATATTTAACTTATATTTTATGCACTTAGTTATTTTGAAATGAAGAAATAAAGTTATGATGTAAATAATTAAAGCAACTATACTTTTTGAACATTTACTATTTTTTAAATAAAATTCTATACTTGCTTTTTTAATTTTACTGCATTTTTATCAAATAGAAGATGATAGAGGGGGTCGGTTATAAAGGTTATCTTGTTTAAAGTATTTCACTGATTAAATACGAATTAAGAACAAAACAAACTTATTTGGTGCGCGAGAAGTACGACTTTCTGTCATCTTATCACTGACAAAGGATGATGAGTAAATCCATTGGAATCGCTAACTAGGTCATTATGGAAAATGTAAAAAAATCTAATTAATAACTTAGGGATCTAATTTTGCAGAAAATAAGTTTAAATACTTTTAAAATTATACTTTTTTAAGTAAAATAAAGTTAACATGCTTTTATTCAAGTAATTTTTCTCTGTTAATTAATGTTTTACTACAGTAGAGGTGCATGGATCACAAATTATGAATGATTTGGCATAATATTGCGATTGACGATGGGCGATGGGGATTAATGTGTACCTATAGAAAATAAATATTTTGAGTGGTCACTTTTTATATTGAAAATGTTATGATCTACTATGCACTCGTTTAAACTGGTTTTTTCATCATATAAATATGTGGAAGCAAATATGAACCATGATCGAGTAGAGGCCGAGTCAATATGCAGATTGATATGATGATGGTCAATGATACGCATTACGATTATTATAATCTATGATGACTTATTTTTCATAATGAAGTATATAACTGGGCCGAAACTATATTATGTTTTATGTTTTTGCAAAATATTTAAAATGCAATTATTACAAGGAGACATCTGAAAAATTCAAACTGGTTCGCGATACTGAAGATTAAAAGCATATAGCATATATGCTACAATAATTTGTTCGGAACATCGTGTTTTATTGGCTTTTTTCCAGCAGCTTAAAACTTGCGAGCTAGAATTATAAAAATGTACAATAATAGTCTTGCTTTTAAGACTGGAGCTAATTTTCTGAATGGTTCATGCCAACCTATTTGAGTCAATCAAGGTCTTGTGAGTTCAAGAAATATTTCTGTATTTCGTGGAAAAGTTTCCTTACCGAACAATGAATTGATGTCCTACAAATGACAAGAATATATAATTTCTTTAATAATAAAATAGATTTTAAAAATGTGTAATTTCAGTGCTGGAGGTCTTGTGACTGCAGTAGCTCCTGTCGTTATAAACGGAAATGGAGTGTGGGTAGGATGGCCTGGAATGCATATGGAAGATCCTACTGAACCAATTCCAGAATCTGATCCCAATGACAGAACACCAACTGCTGGTCTCCTTTCACAAAAGGTACGTATCTTTAATTTCACACTCAATTTATCTGCAAGAATTTTATTATCCAAAAACACACACATTCATCAGTTATATTCAATTTTCAAATTTCAAGAATACATATATTCCATATATTCTTTTCCAACTATCGACACCGTCGAGTTTCAAGTTCAGCTCTCTTATACCTTAAGTCCTACAGCGACCAATAAAATTCAAGTTATATCTCAAGTAAATCTTCAATGTTCCTATAAGGAAATATTAAAAATATTTAGCTTGAACAGATTGAACAGATTCGTAAATATAGTTTGCTAAGTACGGAATATGGCCTTGGCATTGAAATCACACTTATTGATATGCTTATTCTTCCGTTGACTTAGAATCTCGCGTGACTCTTTAGTTGAATATTTGCAACAATTAAAATTTTCTCATAATATTATACATATTTAAGAATAATCGTTGGAGGATTATAAAATATTCATCCTTGATAGTTAATAAAATAAAATAATAACAATTATTCAATGAATTTTTAATTGAACTAAAAGACGTGCTTTTATTTTATTTCTCTTTATTTTCATTTCGTTTGGCCTCGTTAGGAAATCCAATTTCACTGTCAAATCAGCCGATGTTTGCTGATTAAGATTTATAAAACATGTTCCTCATTAATTATGTTCATTATTATTTATTTTATATTGTTTGTATTTATTACTTTTTTATTTTTTATTTTTTAGTCCAAGTAATCGTGATGCCTTTTTTATTACTCTTTACCTAAGTTTTAATGAATTATAATTGCTTTTTATATTTTAAAATGATAAAATTCAATTGGTGTTTGACATTAAATGTCTTTTTGAAGACAACTTCTTATCATCTATTCAAGTTTTTCATACGATTACTGGGACATCTACTATATACATTTAGGATATTTTAGTAAAGAAACTGAACTGTCTTGAAAAAATAAGTCATATATACTTTTATTAAAGATTGTAAACTTTCAAAGCAAATAATAGTAAAGATTCAAACTTTGATTAACTTGAAATAACATTTTCAGAACACAACTCTTGGAATAGATTAGCCTATAATCTCATACTGGTTAGTTCGGGATGCAACTGGCTAAAGTTATTCGATTAGAATGATTTTCTCAGAAAAATATTAACTCGTTCAAACAACATTCATTATTAATAATTTAAAAATTACCATATTAGATTGTTCCGATATTATAAGGAAAACGACGATTATTAAATTTCCAATTAAATTCAGGTAACTATTCATTAATTTTGAATTGAAAAATTAGATGAGAAAGTTGTTACCATTACTTAACTTGTAGTCAAGTTTTTGATAATTACTTCAGCCAGATGTCACGTGAACACTAATGACGTGAACGCGAACAGAATATTACAAAATGAAATGAAAAAAAAAGAACTTTTGAGAGAATCACCATAGTAAAAAGAGGTCGATAGTTTATCAAACAAATGACGCACGTATGTAACCCATTATCATCAGACATTCACGAATGATACAAATTTTAGTTCAAGTTTTAATGCATAAGTACCAGCCAGAGAAACATTGCAGTCGATTATATGATTCTGTTACAATTTCATGCTGATCTGGCTCATGAAGGAATACCTGGTGTGAAATATAAATGTATGCTAAAATGATTGCTAATTATTTTATTTTGTTTGTGACTAGAGGGCTATTTCCAAAGTGAACTACTAAAACAAATTTTTCTTAAGGAAAGAATGTGTTGTGAAACATTTCTACGTGTTGGAGATAAAATTGGGTATTCTTTTATTTTCTTAATCCATTCTGGTTATTTCAGTTTGAAAATTCATCTTTTTGTATTTAAAATTCTTATACTTTCATTTAGTGTTCCCTATTGCAATAATTTGATTGAACGGGTGTTGGAAATGTAATTTGAAATTATTCTGACACTTTCAAATTTAATTAAAGATTTAAGATGTAAGTCATTTAAGTGATCTGGAGGGGCATTACAATTTAATTATAATTGATGAGATGATTGTGTCTTGAGAGAGAGAGAGAGAGAGAGGGGGGGGGAGGGGGCAAAGAGAATTTAAGAGAAGGAGGTCAATTGCCATAGAGCTGTTTTTCTAAATTCCCATAAATTTTTCATCACTTGCACCACTCGTCATATTATTATATATTACATTATTTTAAGCTTATTTGAATCAATTTTTTTTTTTTATTAGAGGCTCGCATCTCTCAATAGTACTCAAAGTAGATGCAGTAATAATCAAAGTACATTTGTTATTAATTACATAGTATCTACAAGTACACTGGCGTAATCGCAGCAAACTTTAATTTAGTTTCCATTAAGTTAAATTATATTTTAATCAATATAATGTTTGCAAAATTAAAAGAAAATTGAAGAACCTGCGAGAATATCTGATTACGAAAATGTTAAAATAAGATTCCTTTCCAGTATACAGGGTTTGCATTAAAAAAAAAAGAAGAACATATTTAATCCATATCCCTTGGCTCTTTTTAATACCGATAAAGCCATAGAGACTCAGAGACTCGTTAAAGTCGGTTAATATTGAAGTATTTATGTCTGACTGTCGGGCATTAAGTTTATCTCTATAAAAGATTACGATTTGCGTCAATTCTTGAGTTGTGTTTTCCAGCAATTGAAATAAAGAAAGTGGTGTCTTTAACGAGCGAAAACCGATGGACAAATAATAAGCAATTAACGGATATAGCAATAGAGTAGGCGTGCCGCAACATATCACATATAAAAGTATCATAAGAAACAATACAGTAGTTATCTTTGCTTATGCTTGCATACTTACGTTGGACTTTATGCACTTCCGATTAGAGTTCTCGATTGTTTTTCTTTTGTCCCCATTTATTTGACCCAGGCCTATTCTCGATCGAGCTGTGATTCTCCGCAAGCTCTCAATTTTAGGCATATTTCAGGCAAAAGAGAATTTTTTAATCTTCTATCATTACTAAAATCCCCTGAGATAGTATCAGTTTTTCGGACATTATTCCCTAGAATTTAATTTAATTCTTATATTATTGTATCAATTTGGTATTCTTCTATTTCAGGTGATAGCTGTGCACGTAGAACCCGGAATTTTTGACTCTTACTACAATGGCTGTTGTAATGGAACCTTTTGGCCTCTATTTCACTCTATGCCGGATAGAGCAACATTTATCGCAGACCATTGGCGAGCTTACAGCAGAGTCAATGAAGAATTCGCAGCCAAAACCGTAGGAAAAATATTTTATTATCGATCCACTTCCTGGAAACAATTATATTCTTTACATATTTCTTGGGGCTAAATTGATAATAAGATTTTATAAATACCCCTCGCTTTAGAGCATTTATTTGAAAAATCTGCAGAGGGAAATTTTCAGAACCAGTTTGAAGTATATAGGTCTATAAAAACTCATATTTTGACTGTAACCTGGATATATTATATAGTATCTGGATATTATTTTGCAAATTTGGTAAATATGCCTTGTTCTTACTTTGTTCAGGTTCAGGCTCTGGAGCTAATTCACAAAGAACAAGCTGGTCAGGGAAATGGAACACCTCTTGTTTGGGTTCACGACTATCACCTAATGCTAGCAGCCAATTGGATAAGGCAAGCAGCAGATGACAAGAATCTTAAATTGAAGTTAGGATTTTTCCTCCACATTCCGTTTCCTCCATGGGACATCTTTAGACTCTTTCCCTGGGCTGACGAAATCCTTCAGGGCATGTTAGGTAGGATTTTTTATGTCACGATTTTTAACTCTCAAGTTGGCAAATGATAATATCATGCATCTTAACAATCTTGAATAATTCTAGGCTGTGATATGGTTGGGTTTCACATTCAAGACTACTGTCTAAACTTCGTCGACTGTTGTCAGAGAAGCTTAGGTTGCAGAGTCGATCGTAAAAACCTTCTCGTTGAACATGGAGGTCGGACAGTTCGAGTGCGACCTCTTCCTATTGGCATTCCATTCGATAGATTTGTTCAACTGGCTGAAACTGCGCCCAAGGTCATGCTCACGAATCAAAAAATAGTTCTCGGAGTGGATCGGTTGGATTACACCAAGGGCCTTGTTCACAGATTGAAGGCATTTGAAATGCTGTTGGAGAAGCATCCAGAACATCGAGAAGAGGTAAATAAAATCTTATCGTATTATAACACAAATTTTGATTCTGATTTTAAACGTTACCCATTCTTCTTGTTAATTAAAAAAATAACTCTCCAGGTCACGATGTTGCAAATCGCTGTGCCATCTAGAACAGACGTCCGCGAATACCAAGATCTGAAATTGGAAATGGATCAATTGATAGGCTGCATTAATGGACGCTTTACAACTCCCAACTGGTCTCCGATTCGCTACATTTACGGCTGTGTGAGTCAGGACGACTTGGCAGCCTTTTATCGAGATGCTGCTGTAGCTTTGGTCACTCCTTTAAGAGATGGAATGAATTTAGTCGCCAAAGAATTTGTCGCTTGTCAGATTAACAAACCACCAGGTGTCCTCATCGTTTCTCCTTTCGCTGGAGCTGGTGAGATGATGCACGAAGCACTGATTTGCAATCCTTACGAAATAGACGAAGCTGCAGAAGTCATTCACAGGTATTAGCTCTATTTATATGAGTAACATTTTTCTTGATATTTGAATTAAAATGATGATCAGTTTTTTAAATAGTCTAAATCAATCATCCGAAATATTCTAGAGCTCTCACGATGCCTGAAGACGAGCGAACATTGAGAATGAACCACTTACGTCGTCGCGAAAGGATATATGATGTGAACCACTGGATGAAGTCTTTTCTCCAGGTCATGGGTTCACTCGAAGAACGCGATTCTGTGGGAGCGACCACCATGCAGCCAGTCACAATGGACGATTTTGATGATTATTTGAACAAGTAGGTACCATCTGAGTTAAGGAATGTGCATGTCTGGGCCCGACCAGCGCATGTGCCACGGCGAGATTTTCACACGAGTATCAAACGAAGGTGTAATTTCGTTTTAGAGAAAACCATTTAGAGCCGATTCATAAACTGGCGTAGTCCATGTCAACTGATAGGAAGAATTGTTCTTTTGAGTAGAGAATTACATGCAACTCGACACACATGCCAAATTCATTATTATCGAAGGAAATCTCTCCAAATAATTTTTGAAGATTATTAAAAAAATGTCCTTATGTTTTATTTTTTTTCTCAATAACCATTGGTGGTCCCACGATTAAACATACTGGAAATGAAACTATAGATTTATTTTACAAAGCCTGTAAATTTCATCGTAGAACCACTAGTGGTTATTGAAAAACAAAAATAAAAATTAAGAAATTTGTAGAAAAAGTGAATAGAAATTATATTTCTAACGTTCCAAAAAAGTGTCATGAAAAATCAAAGTCTCATATTGACATTGACTCCACCAGCTTATATAGCATTCCTAAATATTTGTTTGAGATAGTCATAAATTAAGCATGAGTTTGGGTACGTCGCCTCGTGGGTGCAGCCTTTATTCTGCATGAAGTTCAAGGTACATAAAATTTGAAAGCTTGGCATTGGGAACCTTTGTGAGGCATTGAGAAGTCAAAATTTCCAACATCATTCTTTTTGTTGAAAGATCTTGAATAATTTCCTTTGAGAAAAAGTATAACAGAAAAAAAACTACAGTTATTCCTGTAATTTTGTTCATGTCATTTCTTTTCTGATGTATTTTTTCGTAAGGGTGGATAGATTGGAATTAAATTAAATTTGGTATAACTTTATTCGGGAAATAGTTTTATTTGGATTGATGAGACTAGGGACGAGTGGTTCTTGAAAAAGGAAAAAAGCTTCAAAGCTTTATGGAGCAGGCGGGCCCCGCGCGAGCGATTGCGACCTGACTCATGATGAAAGCCGGGTAACGATCAAATGATGGCGCATGTCCCCTAGGTATATTGGCGATGACCACAAGCTAGCTCTCCTGTTGGACTACGATGGTACACTTGCCCCGATTGCGACGCATCCGGACCTCGCGATTCTACCACTGGAAACGAAAAATGTTTTGCAGAGGTTATCGAATATGTCAGACGTTTACATCGCGATAATATCTGGCAGAAATGTGAACAACGTCAAATCTATGGTTGGAATCGACGGAATAACGTATGCTGGTAATCATGGTCTTGAAATTTTACACCCGGATGGAAGCAAATTTGTTCATCCGATGCCTTCCGAGTATGAGGGCAAGGTTGCTGGATTAATGCAGGCTCTCCAAGATCAGGTATTTTTCATTAAAGAGATAAAGACTGGAATTTGTATGTACTTTTCTCATGATTTAAAATCATTTTTTCTTTATTTTTTTAATTTTTTATCCAGTTGTGTAAGGACGGTGCCTGGGTAGAGAACAAAGGAGCTTTGCTGACTTTCCACTACCGTGAAACACCAATGGAAGGTCGACCGAAGATGATCGAACACGCGAAAAGATTGATTGAAAGCGTAGGATTTAAGGCTTGCTCTGCGCACTGTGCTATTGAAGCTAAGCCACCAGTTGAATGGAATAAGGGTCGTGCATCCATTTATATTCTCAGAACAGCTTTTGGACTCGACTGGAGCGAAAGAATCAGAATTATTTATGTAGGAGATGATGTCACGGACGAAGACGCGATGCGGGTGAGTAAAATGTTTTAGTCATATTGTAGTTTAAACCATCGCAATGTTTCAATTTGATATGCAGGAATAAATTTCAGAATTCAAGCATTATCTTTTGGTCTAAATTCGATTAAGCCTGCTTGATACATTTTTAACTTTAAAATTTTGAAACATATTAATGTCTTCTTTCTCAGGCATTGAAAGGTATGGCAGCGACATTCCGAGTGGCTTCCTCTCATATTATTCGCACATCCGCCGAGCGCCGTTTGCCCAGTACAGATTCTGTTTTAACAATGTTAAAATGGGTTGAAAGGCACCTAAGCAGACGCAAGCCACGAGAAAACAACGACTCATGCAGATTTCGTCGAAGCAGTGCCAACGCAGGTATCACAATGGAGATGTGTTTCACTGAAAAGCAAAAATCTTAGATAAATCAACAGGAAGAAGAAAACTTGGTTTTTCCTCTCCATTAAGATACTACGTCTAATTTAGTCTAGATTTAAGTATTTCATTAAAAAAATTATGGAGAGGTACGATCCTTCGAAAAATATCAAATCTACAAAGCATTTGGATATTTAAAAAATTTGAATTTTCTATTGACATATTTATACGAGACCGTTCGTAAATCATACAGCAAACGGAAAGCTTGCGTTCACTAAAAAATTACAGTATGCGATAGATTCTTATTGAATTATTGTCATCGTTGTCGTATTCCTCTAATCAGCCACTTAAAGAATGCAGAAATTCATTTATAAACTCGTAATCGTTGCGAGGATCTTAAAGATGCGATAAGAACTTTCGCTTCCTCTTAATAAGCAGGCCCTTTTAGTATTTGGAACTCTAGAATTTTATTTATTTCCCGATAAGCGTTTGAGAACATTTTTCAACTTTTTTACAAAATCATAATTTTAAACAATCGAAAGACTAAACTTGCTGTTTTATTTTGACTGCAAAAACCTTTCTTGATTAAGATATTTCATTGTTTTTACGTTTATTGGCATTTATTGGAATCACTCGGATCGACTTTGAAAGTAACAAAATAAAAGAATAAAAGAGTAAAAAAAAGTCGTCCAGAATTTAATCAATTGGATACGTCCAGCGATTGAAGTTTTAAATTGTCTACATACAAAAAGTTTCAAGCCAAAGTTGAAAAAGAGATTCTTATGATTCACTTATTATATCACTTGTGTTATTTTTTTTATTGATTCTTCAATTTCTCAGTTTTATCACTTTTCTTTTCGCTAATTCTTTTCTGATACTTCAATTTCGGCTTCATCCAGGGCTAGTTTGGGATTGAAAAGTGGCCCGGGAAAAATACACTAGACCGGCCCATGTTCCTCCCTCCTTATTAAATAAAACTGGAAACTGCCCCTAAAACATATTTTGTCAAGGGAATAAAAACAGGAACATGACTATTAAATCCTTTTTTTACGTTCAGATTAAATTACTTCTAAATTTTCCTTATTTTTTTTTCTCATCGTACCGGCCCACATTGGCTCACATGACGACCGGCCCACCGGGATTTTTTTCCGATTTCCCACATTGCCGATTCGGGCCTGACAGCGCCAATGTAAGCGAATAATTATTATAAAAGCAGTTCGTAAAAATAGGGGACATTGTTTATTTAATTATCATATAATAGACGATGACGAAGACGGAGACGGTTTCGGTGACGGTGACGGTGACTCTATATTGAAGGCCAATGATAACTTGAATTAATTCCGATTAACTTCTGTATCTATTCTATTAAAATTTGTTAATCTTTCAATCTTGCTTATTTTATGATTTTGATAAAAAGAATATAAACTTTTATTTCTCTAGTGTTAGAAACCACTGATGTTGCCAAGTTCCATATGGTTAGACGCACAATCGCGTGAGGTATTTTTGCATGTAAATAGGTGTTACGGCAGTATATCAAGGACCGATATCCATTTTGTAATTAAAATTACGATTAATTTTCCACTTAAAAAATGCGAGACGTATTCAAATGCCCAAGCATTTATATGTTACTAAATCATATAATGTATTTCTACCTACGTGCCTGAAGTTATTTCACTTCTTCTTGAAAATTTATAACTCCTCAGGGATCATCTAATTTTTCAAGTTTAATTGGCTAAGAAACTTGTCTAGTATGTCTAATTATATAGAAATTATTTCGAAAGTAAATTGAAAGTTACTTGATATGAAATTAATTACAATCAGAGGAGAATTTTTTTAGTGATTCAGAGAAAGTTGGCCAAATTTCCTACTCTTAAGATACTCAATATTTAACATAAAAATCACGAAGAATTAGGAACTCTTAGATTATAAGTTTGAAAAGTTAGTATTTTTTGTGGCTCAAGGAATAAGGATGTTTTTTTAACTCATCGGTAATCTCGTATTTCTCCTGGTATTTATTAGTTAACTAACTGTCATCACTAGTCAATAAATAACAAGCGACTGTTAAGGGATCATGTAGAAAATAGCATTAGCCACGACGATGCAGGTCATGAGTTGTCTGAAAAGAAAGAAATGTCATATCCTAAGAAAGTACACTAGCGAGGGTATTTATATGATAATATATAAGAAAATCTCACACACATTTCGTTTATTAATACGCATTGTCCAAGAGCACGTGCTCTTATTCTCGAAAAAATAGATCCCAAAGAATGACCTACATTTTGTATACGTACTTATATTTTTTATTGTATATATATTGTATTTTGTATATATTTTGATCATATGATTTGTATATATAATATATAATATATATTATATATATACAAATCATTATTGTTTGAAATTATATTCATTCCAAAGGCAGAAA
>JAUESI010000036.1:10530519-10556892 GCA_032275145.1 Synergus laeviventris
TATATATTATACACGACTGTGCATGAAAGCAACTTTCTTTAAAAAGTCTAAAAAAACTTCCTGATTTTTATCACGAGAGAAGTGCAGAAGGCAAGAAAAAAAGCGTTTTATAAAAAGTATAATTCAATACATATATTTTTTAGTTTATCGGAGAATAATTTTTATAAGATCCCTCAACCTCGTTCTTAGTTTTAAATCCCAAGTTTTGAACTTGAATTGGTATATGTAATTCTGGATGTAATAATACTAATACAATATAATACTTTTCAGAGTGAAATCTAGACAGATTTTTGAAGCTGCTTTTAAAAAATAAAAATATGAATGAAAGGTTTAAAAAGAAGAAGGATTATAGATTTCCGGGAAAGCTGCAGTATAGAGTGGAGAACTGAAGATATCGGAAGCAACTGCGTCCACTCACTTCTCAAAATAGAAAAATTCGCATGGAGGACTCATGAAAGATTATGGACACAATGAAACATTTTGTGGAGAATTACTGCTTTGGAAACATCCAAATATTTTCATTGGCAAAGCCTTTTTTCTGGCTCCTGAGATTTTTGAAAGTGATCCTCTTAAATCTATGCTACTGATACTTATACTGCTGCATGCTAAACAAGGGGTGTACTATAATATTTCTTTCGTCTTTGGTGGTCAACGAGAAATTTTTACTTGTCCTTTCTTTGACATAACTGACTTATTTTTTTTATTATTTTTTATTCCCTTGAAATAAAACTTTAAAAAAAATTTCTAGCAGTTGGAAATATACATGAAATAAGTCTGCAATAAATTTTTGGAAGAGGAAAGTTAACTTTCCTTAAAAATTGTATGATGAATCAGAATCTCATTAAATCCAAAATAATTGAAAAATTATTCGTGTTAATATTTATGAAATGGGACAATCAATATAATATATAATAACAATACAGTGCATATGTAACTTTGTGTATCTGTTTAAAAATAAAGTGCTCAGAAAAATTTGGTACAATAGAGTACAGAAATTATAAAGAAGGGATTACACGGTGTCCATTTCAACAACAAGCGTTTTTATATATTTGTCTGGTTCTGCCCAGGCAGCCCTTGTCGGGTGTTCCATCTGACAAGTTGGACAGGTATTATTTTCGCTGTTTTGGCGATTCAAAAGATTCGGTCATTCTTGACATATGTGCGAAGAATGTCAGCGTTTAACAAGAATTTAATAAAAGGCTAACTGCGTGTCCCCAGCTTGTATAGCTCACTGAGTCACTACAGAAATGCCAAAATAGTATAAATAAAAGTAAATTCATCAAAAAGATACGTACTTTCAAGATGACAATTGGATGGGAAAATGGCATATACACCTATCTGACACTTTAAGGAAATCGAATTTAGTGTTTTCATTCAAGTATTAATTAATGAGAAGTAATATACAAACATTAAAAAAAATCATTATTTTAAACTGATACTTTTGTTTCTTGAGAATCTAAAAAAAAATGCTCATGTACTCATTTTCTATAAATAGGATGAAATCATAAAAATGTGCTACACTTGCGTTTGTTTCAAATAAATAATATTACTTAAGTAATTTGAAATGTTTCCAAAATCTAAAATCGTTTTAATTTTGATTAGACTCGACACACTCTCATCTTGAAATTATACAATTTAGTATTAACTAATAATATATATAACATAATATTGAAGGAAGAGTGAAAGTGAAAATCTAGAATTTTAAAGAATAAATTAGGGTGGAAAATTTGCCTCCTGGTGGAATTGATTCCCCTTCACCCCCAATCTACAAGATTATTCTATTATGAGAAATGTCAACAAAACGCAGCGAAAGGGACTGAGCTTGCGTGTTGGGGTTGTTTGTTCTGAAAATACGTCATTGTTTCAGAAGGATAAAAAATTCAACGTTTGGATAATTACATCTGAATCGATTGCAGCTAGCCTGAGGCATTAGGTTATATCAATGGGTAATTCTGATTGGTTTAGGCTTAAGCATCCCTTTTCTAGAAAGTAGTATCTTGAAAACATCTATTGTTATTGGTTATATGAAATCACAATTGCTCAAGATGAAGCATATTTCTTTAAACGAGGACATCTCACACCCCAGCAAAAGTTTGACACTAAATAGGTGTAATAATAAGTATAGTCCTTTGAAAATTGGACCTGGCCGGCCAACTATACTTATATAGAATTTTTGCTGGGTGTCCTTTTCTTTACTTTTTGAAAACTATCATTGTTGCTTATGATTCTAAAAATTAAAAAGGGCCAATAAAATTAACTGTATGATAAAGTATATGTTATACATTAATTTCTATAAAAGTTATGTCCATCGTATATCAAATTGTTGAAGAAATATTTAGAAGACTCCTATATTTCATCAAAGTTTAGAAATACATATTTATATGTATTATATATATAAAAATAATTATAGGCGTAAAAGAGAAAACCCCTACATCCGTATTACGAACACCTGCTAAGAGTCCTTATACAGATTTGTAATCGCGAGAAGGGACTTATTTATCGTGTGACACGATTTTGGCTCCTGCCCAGGATTCGGGGCCCTTTTTTACTCTATTCTATACCCCTCTGAGCCTTTTCTCAGCCCGACATTAATACACTCTGAATGGTACAAGGGCTGATCCATGTGGGTACTTAAGTATTCTCCACCGTGACAGAAAAAGCAATAGATCTCAGTATCGTACGTATATACCACACAGCAAATTTTTTTTTATCAAAAAAAATTTTTGTTTTTATGGACTATCGATCATTTCTTTCGTGGTAATTTATTAAAATATTTTTATCGAAAATATATAATACTTATCTCATTAAAAGTATACTATTTATTGCATCAGTCTATATAGTATAAGCATTGGAATTTAGTCGCAGCAAATATAAGAGATTCCTTCTTTCGAAATAATAAGGAATTAACAAAAGACGATAGTTACGCTCCTCAGATAGTTGTTTTCATTCAAATCGAATCTGCTAAGCTCAACTTATAAGTTGTAATTCCAGATGCTGATCCTGATCCTGATCCTTGCCCTCACTCTCTCTCGCTCTCTCTTTTGACGGATATTTGAGCAGGTATATAGGCGGAAAGTTTAAGGTGTGCAGGTACATATCTGTGAATGTGTAAGTTTTCTGGTAATTCTGAGATTTTTCTTGTGGCCTGACTTAAGTCTTTGATTTCTAAAGACCTCTTTGTGCCTAGAAAAATAAATTCTAGTTTAGGTACCAGACATCGATACCTACACCGACGTAGTTTCTTCACTTTTTAAAACCAACTGAAACGAGTTCTGCTGAAAATAAAGTTAGGAATATACATACATACAGCTTTGTACGCCAATGTGGTAATATCAAACGAAACGTACAAGTATCAACACATATATATATATATATATATATATATATATACACGTCCTTATTGCATTCGCACGAGCGCATTTCGGAGAACCTTTTCGAATAAGACTGTAATTCAAAAATACGAAAACACTTTTGAAAATCCAACCATGGGTATCTTGCAGCTGCACTTTTTTCTCCAAATCAATTTTTAATCCTCGTTTCTCTCTTTCACTGATTCTTTCTATACTATTTTTCAATGCTTCAGCTCCCGCATTTGCTAGAAAAAATGTTAACTGCTAAAGGTACTAATTACAAATTTTTGGTAGTAACATTTCAAGACGATTTAGAATTTTTAAAAAGATGGCAGTGAAATTCATTTTTTGAGAATCGGAAAATCATATAGTAATATAAGATATAAAAACTATAACACTATACTCTATATAATTGATAAATATTTTTTGTTTCTCTATATGTATCCAAATATATAGTTTTTGTTTGTGATTTTCGCATGATGATTCGTTTGTTTTGGTTTTGGTTGGGGTTTGAATTGGAAAATAGGGTTAATCTCCAACGACATGGAAACCTCATCGCAATAGCCGAGTGCGGGTCGCAGAATCAACAATTCAGCAGGATTAGATATCGTTCGATTCGGTCACCATCTATCATGAAATCCTCGCCGTTGTTATCCTTCTAGGTTATTGGTCTCACTTAGCAAAATCCGCGTTAAAATATCTCTTTTAGCTAAAAGCATTTCGCCCCTACGACTTTAAATCCCCCGTGTCGAAAGCCACCAAGCCGCACCAAGCAAAATACTTCAGAGGCTTCGATTCCTCTTCACTCTTCTCAGAAAACTCTATTATTTTCCTCTTGAGAAAACAAGAATCATCATCGACTTAACAATTTAAAAAAAATTTGTTTGCTATAGAAAAAAAAAATTTATTTTCTTAAAAAAAATACTCCATCGCTCTATATCAAAAATATTCTAAACAAATATTGAAAACGGTGCAAATTTAAGGGGTGAATATTTTCGTTTCATCATCGTTTTCAAATATAGTAAAACGAAACGTGTTCTGCAGTAATTATTTTTAAGATTCTATATACGAGACACGCAATGCTTGTAAAATTTAATTGAACCCATTTAGGAGAAATAAAAAGCATTCCGAAAAAGACAGTTACTGTTTTTTGACGAGCAACGCGGATTCGCTATTCATATTTGTTAAAGGATGGCGAACAGTTTTTTTTTTTTTTTTGTTAATTTTTTCCGGCGTTCTCCGTGGTTTCGTACTCTAAAAAGTAATAGGCGAAACCCGCTAATTGGTTTTCAGTCTGAAAATATGGTGGACTGAAAACCGCGGTGTCCGTACTCGACAATGGCGTACCTAATCGTAATTTTCCAATTTTTCTATTTATAAATTTTCTACTTTTATTATTCTTATAATTTAATTTAGTTTAAATTATTCATTAATTCATGATTTAAAATGAAGGTCACATAATGTCGAGCGCATAAACTATATATATCTGCGTGATTTATAATTTGACAAATTCGGCAATAATTTGTCAGGTTCTAAGAATAACTTTTATTATATATTGATCGAGTATTATAATTTAGAGATTTATACAAAGTGTATAAGAAATAAGTAGGTATCTGTTTGAAGGTAATTGTTAAATAAAGGGCTTACAAATTTGTGGAAATAGTTACGCCAGTGGGGGTGACATGGGGGCCGGGGAATAGATACACGTTACGCTTATATTGCGTTAGCCTGTCCGTCCAATTATGGGAAATTAATTGGCGATCGGTGACTCGAGGCGATATGCGTTGTTCGCACTCGAATCAAAGCATGAGCTTCCTTTGTATGTATTTCGATCAGGCATTAACCGCCGGTGTATAATAATTAAAGTAATTAACCGTCGAGTCAATAAATTCAGACTATAGCATGTTCAGGATGATAATTATTATACGACCAAACCCTACTCGAGAGTATTGCTACCATGAAATCGTGTGATCCGTCGTTTCTAATTATATATATATTAACAGAACAACTAAATTCAATTATAATTAGTTTGTCTAAATTATCAATTAATCGATGAAAAACAATCATATGCACTAATATTATTAGAACATATTCAATACTTATATTAATTCAGATTCAGAGAGTTATTTTAAATTGCTTAATATTTAATTATATATATAAAAACAATAAAACAAAACTTGTAAAATGCTGTAAAAAATTAATAGTTCAAAATAAGCGGCACCTTTCATTTTTATGAAGAGATTATATCTTTTTCGTGAAGTAACTAAAATTCTAAAAAACTGTGTCGGCTTTTCTCTGATCCGAAAGAGAAAACAAATATTTGCCCTAGCGAATTGTAATCCTACAGTGAAACTGAAATAAAACTTCTTTATATTAGAGTCTATTCTTTTCCCCTATTATACCTTTTTACTATATATATATCGGTCTCTCATTAAGGAAACTCCAACTTCTTCAAGATTTAACTATATAATGTAACTATATACTTATATAGAATATTAATTATTATACCAAATGCTTTTGTAAAGCATTTACTTATACCATATAATACATTTATTATCGAACAATACATTTACAATTAATGAATTGAAGACAAGTGTACATAAACTCAGAAATTATATTATTTATATATATATCTTGTCTATAATTCATATAATGCATATATAGCAACAAAATTTTGAAGTTATATATATATATATATAGTTATATTTTCCCACAATATTTTATAATAGAGATATATATATATATATATACCACGTACGATATGTATAAGTTTGTGGCAAAGTTCGCATAAAAGTATTTAACATTTGCACACTCACAACCGTTTTATACAGGGCCAAATGCTCTATTCGATTTCGATAAATCCATCACACTCTGAAACAATTAAAACCATGAAATAGTAACTTAAATAACAAAAGCTTTCTTTACTTTTATTATAAAACAATATATATCTGACGCAATTAAAGTGAAAAACGGCAAAAAAAACTTTAATTTGTTCGCAAATAAAATTGTATCTTTAATTTTTTTCAGGAAAGGATCGAACATGTGGGAAATGAAAAATTCGCAGAGGGACCTATACGTTGGTTTTATATATAAAATGCGGGATATATGGTTTTTCGCTGGGCCGAGCTGCGATTAATGTTCAGATTAGGATTAAAGTTGGCTCAGATATTGTGCATCAGAATAGAGTGTAGTTTACACGATGTACGTGGGGCTAAATTTCCCCTATTATATGTACTTCCGGGGATGTATATACGCTATCCCTCGATTCTTTTCAAGCATGATTCTCCACGAATCCAAAACCGTTTTACCACGTTTTGCCCCTCCCAATCTACCTATACTATATAAAACGACGATAGATAATGCGTATTACAACGGTTTTATAATATTAACACGGACACTTGGGCGGGATTTGAATAATTGAAAGGATTATCAGGCAGGGACATTGCATAATAGCCCTGGGTTACATGGCCGCACGGCCGGTATCATTATATATAATGCTGCTTCAAAATATAAAAGGCTTTTTTCTGGTTTATTTGCTGTTTTGGTGTTATATTCGCTGCGCCGGGGTGAAAAGAAAACCGCGCGGTTTTCTCAGCTTAGATTAGGCACATTTTTAAATAAAAAATCATGTATAATTTATTTTAAGTGGAATATATATTCTATCTTTCGAAAATAATAGCCCTGAAACAGCAATTGATATTGTCTAAGCGTTTGTTGTTAAATAAATAAGGGTTCGATCCTGATGGTTTTTTTCGACTGGTCGAGCTTTAAAATAAAGACTTAAGTTTTGAAACTTTCAATATAGTTATTGCTGCCTGTGATATAGTGGATCCAGATGATTATTTTAAAGCAGATATAAAGTCAGACTTTTATTAATACGGAATATAAAATTGATTTCACGGTTGTTATTGATACTCTGCGACGATGAATTCATATTTTTGTAAGGTTAAACAAATTTTTGTCAGTAACAAAACGATATGTATAAGTATAGTTTAAACTATACTTCTTATTATTTTTGCGACCATTAATTCTTCGCCTATATATATATAGTATGATCAAGTTATTCAAACCACAAAAACCGTATAAGTTGTAAAACAAGTTTTGCGATTTTCTGAGTTTATATATATGATGTCCAATGTCCATGATTTTGTCCAGCTTTGATCCATAACCATTACCATACAAAAGTGTTATACGCGATAACGCGTACGTATATAGTGATATGGTTATACTATAATTTTATTTTATACTTCTATTTTAATAGTTATTTTGCTAATAATTAATTGTATCTTAATAAAACTGAATTTTTTTTTTAATTTGAAATAAAAGATCATATAGATTCTAATAAATTGGATACTAGGTATAGATAATAAATTTTAATATATCTTATAGATTATAAATTTTAACATATAATCTTAGATTATATAAACTATATAATATTTGCAGATGATAAATGCTAACATCTGACATATATATGTTTCAGTTTATAATGCTAAGTATATGCTATATATATATATGCTATAATGCTATATTTTTTTAACATATCTAGAGATTATTATGCGGTTTTAATAATCTAGATCGCTATCCCCTATAAGTTTATTTATAGTCCAAGATATATATATATTATACCTGGTAACATATATTTTTGATTACCGTTTACAATCCATTTTTATCAGCGTGTATTTTCTGACCTAAATTTCGAAGAGAGTGCATGATTATTACATATCTATTATAATGTTTGAATTTGAATAGGAATAAGTTAATTGCAATTAAAGAATTACTCAAATCAGGGTATTAACTGAAAGCTTATAACTATATTTCATGAAATTACCTTGCCTCAAAAGATACGTCAGCCCTATAATCGACCTCGAGCCTTAATCGATGCAAGAATATCTCACGCTGGGGGTGAATAGAAGTAAAATCTCCCTTTTATGTGCGTTTGTGTAAGGCATGATACGGGCGAAGGAAAGTCCCTAATACGCATCCATATACCACGGTTATGTGCGTTAAATATGTCCTCCAAACCTTAGCACTCTAGAATTAGATCCGCCCCCTCTACCCCCAAAACCCTACCAAACAACCCATCTAACTCTACTGCTTTCTGTCACTGTAAAATCGACGTTGAACGCTCTTTTCCGGGGGTAAACCGGCGGCGGCGGCGTCGCGTCGGTGTCGGTGTCGGCGGCACAAGGATGGCAGGGATGGCAGGCATGGTTGTCAGAAGAGTGGAAAGAGAGGGTGCGCAAAGTAGAATTGGGGTGGAGCATCCAGCCTCCAGTCACGCCTCCCAACCAGTAGATCGACAGAGATCCACAGAGGCTCATGCAGGGGAAACTTTCCAGGGTTACTTGGAGAAGCTCAAGATCGGACAGGGATCGCACCCTTCGGTCACTCAGTGAAGCAACCGATTCACAACTTATCAGAGATGCCAAACGGAACAACTATCTCGATTCCATCCAACCACAAGTGTGATAAGGTCTAAATTGAGCTTGATCTTATTTAAAAAGTGTTTTCAAAATTTCGGAAGTTTGTGGGAACTTTATTTCAAATTTACAGTGATTTTATCATTCAATTTGATAATGTGAATTGAGTGTCGTGACTTTAACAAATAAAAATTTGGACGCAGTGTGATACAGAATTATGGATAGTTCTAAACTAACGATTATTGACATGTGACACAGAACCAAGGGATTAATTATTTCGAGACTGTAGAGTGAGAATCAAACATATCTTTCAATCACTCATTTTTAAAAGAGCAATTATTAATGAATATTAGCTTGCAAGTTCTAGCAAACTATCATAGTTCGTAACTGAGAGTAGAAGACTAATAAATTGTAATCTAGATAGAGCGACCTTGTCAGTCACTATATTAAGCTCCACTGGAAACTCAAGTTTGACTCTGAAAATATATTTGTAAAATAAGTTTAACAAGAAAAATAATTGGAATCAATTCTTAGAATAAAAATAAAATAAAAGCAATCGCAAATGTCAGCTATGTTTCCAATTTGTGATATTTTCAACTTCGCCACATCATGATTTTGTTTTGATCGCAGCTTTAGACCTGTCGCGAGCTAAAATAAACAGAATCTATTTTGCGGAAAGTTTAAAAGAAAGTAGGTACGGAGGATACTTGCCAAATTTTTGTACAGACTGTAACATGGTGGAAAGTACCTATGCGAGTGACTCTCCAAGATCACGATCACCAATGACCGAGCCCTCGAGTCCCTTGCAAGATGGTCCCGGAATTTCCGGCTATAATCACCGATATTTGTATAACTATTCACCGGAATCACTTCAACAAAAGTTGAAGATTGCTATGGATTCTCAGAATAGATCTTCAAGGAATCACGAATTTGAGGTTCATGAGAGGAATTTCTCAAGGGGTGGAGGAAGTCCTATTGGTTCAGAACAAGCAAGGTTTAGGCCGCGCGAATCTTCGAGACCGAGTTCTTCGGCGAACATAAGTTCGCCAACTTCGTTGTTCACTATTGATAGTATTTTGGCACCAAGGCCTATGGGGAATGTTACACCAACAAGCACAACGAATTTATCGATGATTCAAAATCCAGAAGTTGTTGATTCACCCAACAGGACCCCGACAATGCATCCCCTGCAGCAACAACTTCATCATTTAGCTTTTACACCTGCTGATTTTCTTGGTAGGTTATTAATGTCACATCATTTTATTTATTTTACTCAAATAATTCTTTTTACTTCCTTAGTTTTAAAACACAGTGTAAAATCATATCAATCAAGAAAATTAGCAAAATTACTTCAAATTGGAAGATTGGACAAATTAATTATATCTTTTATGAACTTTAAGCAAAAAATTACTTATGCAACTAAAAAAAAGTAGGCGGCGGTCTTATAAATTGTTTGTACAATTTTTCAAATTATGCAACAGTTTTTGTAATTATGGGCACAAATAAATATATATAACATGTTAATTATCGCTTCAATCCTTTGAAAGTGTAAATAAGTGAGTTTTTTATTTTTATGAAAAATATAAGGTTGAATTCGTTTTCGAATTCGAAACGATGCAAATCCCCAGAGGTCTTAACGCCTCCACCGAGCTTTGCTTCGTAAATCTCTGGAGAGTTGTTACACCTAAAAGTATCTCCTTCTTTTTTCTCTTCTGAGTACATGCAAACGTCGGGACTCGGGATCTATCACGGACGAATGATCGCGGCAGTTCGAAATCCGACGTAAAATATCCGTTGCGGTAAAGGGAAGCTGGATGAAAAAAAAACTATATACATATATATATATATATAACCATTGATCGAGAACCCTAGCACCACTGCTCAACGAGACATTATACTTAAGTAGCTTTATTCTTCAAGATTTTTACTAAAACGTCCCTCGGGTGTTGGAACCCACTTTCCACCCTTTAACACATACACACTCACACACATAAGACTCCAAACCTTATGAAATAAATTTTTAGATTTCAAATCCTCTTTTAATACCCCATACCTCCTTTTAATATTTTTATAAATTTTCAAGAATCAATAGTTTAACAAATAAAAAACATTTTTGAAATAACCTTTAATTTTTAGAAAACGAAAAATTTTTGTTTCAGCTGCTGCATATCCTGGACTCTATCCAGGAGGGTATGTGGCTGCAATGGCAGCTGCAGGAGTTTCCCTCCATGGGCAACCTACCTTTTATCACACCGGACATCCTTACCAAATAAATCCGAGTGCGCCAGGCGTTGGTCCAATGGCGAAGAGGAAACGACGCCATAGAACAATTTTCACGGAAGAACAACTCGAACAGTTGGAAGCAACTTTCGACAAGACCCACTATCCTGATGTTCTCCTCAGGGAGCAACTTGCACTTCAGGTGGATCTCAAGGAAGAAAGAATTGAGGTAATTCATCCAACAAAATAATACAAATCCTATATATAACTATAAAACAGAAGTATTTATCATATCTTTTTTAAGCGCGGGAATAATAAGATGACGAGAGTGAATTTTAGTGTTTTTCAATAAGGCGTGGATTGGTGCAAAGCTGACAAATTGCTTTTGGGTTCCGACTCATAAGATATTGGGTTTCTGGTTGACAAACATATTCGAAGGTTGCGAGACAATTAATAGGTAAATGTAAACGTGAGTGAAGTTTCCCAGCGGACGCCGACGGCCGCTCAACTGTTTGCCGCTCTAATGCATAAAACTCACACAACATTTTAATGCGACCACTAAAGTACACCGATTTAGAGTGTGTTAGTGAATATGTACCTATCACAATAGATTAAAAGCTTTAGTATTAATGGGTTTGTCCCAATTATGTGCTCATATAATTTATAACACCCAGTATATTTACTCACTTTTTACTTCTCTCGCAGAGTATATGCTTTTTCAAATGTGATGTATATATACAAAAACTTCAATTTATCGACACAATTACGTTTCATATCACTAGATTAATCAAAATACGTGCGGACCTTTCATTTTAAATCACAATAATTTTTGGTATTATTACCTGTTATTACTGTTGAAAATACATTATAAAAGCAAATATACCTATATATATGAATACACTAGCTGTTTCCAATGTTTTTGTTAAGAGACTCATAAAATTCCAACGTGATAAAAGACCACCCGTGTAGGCAGGTCGGCAAAGGAAAAAAATCCTTTTTCTCGAGAGCCCTAAGCATTTTGAGACAACATATACCTGCTATTCACCTGCTGGACTAAAACACGAGTGTTAGCTCTGTTTGCTAAGAATTAGTAAGCTGTGACTTTTCGAGAAAACGACAGGGTATTTAAGAAAACGTAAAAACACACATATTTTTTGTGTACAGTGTACATATACAGATTGAGAAAAGCTATATCTCAAGAGAACCTTTCTGTTCAGATTGTGCAAGTGTATAACAATAATCTTGACAAGAGAAAAGTTCATTTTTAAAGAACCATTTTCATATATTTCGTATCTATGATTTTTTATATAATTTTTCATTTTTTCTACTACTGCTTCGAATTAAATAGTAAAATATTTTTAACGGATAGGGGGCGGCCGGGTCCATCCATTGAATTCAAAGTTTTCGCTCAGGTTCAATATCAGAATAATGTATGTGATGATAAATAAATCCTGATCTCAAAATTAAAGTTTTATTTTAAGTTGAGAGTACAGAACAGAACAGAACAGAACTTACTATATATTATAGATTATAACAATACAATTCTACTGTTATTATTCCCCAAGGGACCAGGTGTCACGGTCAACAATATTTATAAATATATTGTCCCCGACCATATATATAGTCGTCCTCGACATTAATTCTAGTACACTATAACAATAATAGAAGCGTTTTTTTTGGCCAATTATTATATTATGCAAAGGGGTCGGTTTTCATATCAGCTTTTCGATTTTCTGCAGTGTGTGCTCCCTAAAATCTTTTCTGGTGGACGTAATGTATACGAACGTCGATTTTAAATCACCTCTGAACCATTTGACCTATATATTATAACACTTAGTGTAGACTCGAAATCTCTACAACTCAATTTAAATATATAAATGATAATAATTGACACAGGTGTATGCGTGTGCGTGATCAAAATAAAATGACAAATGATAAAAATTATTTAATGGAGGAATAACAAAATAACTCTTATTTTGATAAAAATTGGGAAAATAAAAGAAAATTTTGAAACCTATGTTCTAGGTATGGTTCAAAAATCGACGTGCAAAGTGGCGGAAGCAAAAACGAGAGGAGCAAGAACGATTAAGAAAATTACAACTGGAACAGCGACCGCGAACAGACGAAGGTATTCCTGCCAATCCGATACGAGTATCCTCTCATTTATCATTAAACAGACCCCAGCACGATCAAGAAACTGACAGTTCCGATCTCGAAGTCGCGTAGTTTAAAAAAAAAATATTATTTTATAAATGCTGATAAAGTATCAATTCACTGCAGAAGATACAGATAAAAAAATCCTGGTAGCTTTTTTATCATAACATTTTTTTTCTAAATGTCCAAAACTTCGGGAAGAAAACGATTTGTTACAATTTTTGTTAAGAATATATTGAATAATGAATAATATATATGCAAAATATATTCTGCATTCATTATTCTTACTACAAAAAGGTGAATATTGTCGGTATACTCTTTTCAAATATTTTATATTCAAGAGCTTAAGAAAATCAGTCATTCCAGTCATTTATTATGTTTTTATATCAATAATTTTCTCTTGAACTTTAGAAGCACTCTCGCCTCGACGAATTTTTTGTGCGGCAATGAAATTATCTAGAAGACTGTACATATATTATAGGTTAATAAGCGTGTAAATATGTATGTAAATATGGCCAATGCTGTATGTGTATAAAAAGAATTAAATTATTGTGCAAATATTAAGAAAGTTTCTTTTTATACCATATATATATATATATAAGATATTATATACTGTATTATATTCCAAGTTTGAATAATTAATAGGTGTTGAGGATTGGTCTTGTGGGCACTTGGAACGTGATATATACTTGAAAATTATGTCAGAGACTATGGAGCAAAGGTACCCAAGTCCCAAGTGCCCGAGGGTGCCAATTATGCGGACAGCGTAACTTCCCCATGGAAAGTTTGGTCAAGTTGGACTAAGTATACAAAGCCTGGGGAGGACAAAACCGAAACTAAGACATCATTTAATGTGCCGCTGGGACACTGAAACCTAAAGACGATCGACTTAAGTGCTTTTTTCCACTTTGAGGGCACATTATCCTCAATTATTTAGCCCACCAAAGTCATTGCCGTTCGACAGCGCGCGAAAAACAACCCCCGCGGTTTTTTCGACAATTGTATTTGCTTTGTGTTCTATCGAATAAGAGTTAAAAGATCACTTATAGGCTAAGATTTCGAATTTTGAAAGTCCAATAAAGACATGACCGGCAAAAGAAAAAAGAGGATTTTTAACTTTAGCTTGTTGAGAAAAGATCCCATTATATTTCCTTTTCCTATTTTTTTTCTTAAGTTTTATAAAATACAATGTTTTCAATTAAATTATCATTGACATCTTGCCTTTAATTTAATATCCCTACACATTTTCTCGTGATTTTTTTCAGGACAATATTGATTATCAAGGTCAAGTATCTTCAAAATTTCAATAGGAATTAGAGCAAATTGATTGCACTCTGGTGATCCAATCGTAAGAATTAAAGTAGTTATGAATTTGTAAAAATAGGTGGCTCTCAGCAGATATGCGCTTCCGATCCCGTAATTAAATATAGGAGGACCCATCGAACGGGCATCGAATATATAGTAGGCTCCACAAAATTTAAAAATTCCAAGACATACATTTTCGCACGTTAGGATGCCAAATCGGTATTTCAGAAAAAATTGCTCCAATATTATCCAAAGATATCTGTTTGTTTTGACGTATAACTTTCCACAAATGGCTGGTAGTACTCGCGCTTGGAATAAAAACTCTCCAATTTTGAAGTATTCAGATAAATAGTTGCTCCAGCATTCAACTTTCAAGTATTCTGGTTTTCGAGACTTTGCTTCTGCTTCTAGGACACTCGAGGTATAGTAGCTGGGTCAAGTGGAATTATAATTTATTAGTTGATTATTGAACATCTAATGGATACATCATTCATATATTTATAAATTATTTAACGTACCCATCGCCACAAAACAAAATGGCATCCAAAGTCCGAGGAGACCAACACTCTGGTGCCATGAGCCTCGTCATTCCAGCACAAACTACGTAGCAAGCATAACTTTGTTTTCCTCTATTCTCTTCCGGGAAAACTTGATCATTAATATGTACTTGGCCCCACAAAGAGAAAAGTTTACCCTCTTCCTCTACATAATAGTGATGCCATAACAGCTTTTTCATAAGCGTATCATTTTGACTCTTTCTCTTTTTTCCACTTGAAATCCTTGCCCATGTAATTTTCATTGTCTTGAGCCAACTTTGCTTCTCTATCTGTTCTCTGCCAAAAACATCAGATTCCTCTTGTCCAGTCATACATCCTGCTTCTGTCAACTCTTCTGAATCTTCTGGACAAGCATCCACATCCTTTTTGGATACCAATTGCATACTCGACTTTGGAGCACCTCTTTGTAATAATTTTATATTGTGTATTTTGCAACATTGGTAGACCATTTGGAATATTTGGATCGTAAAGACGTCTTTTTTTAGTTCTTCTGTCCTTTCTTCGTTTCCACTTTGATCTTCTAGCTCTTCCTTCTCGTCTGCATCATCTTTCTCTACCATAACATTATCCTCATGAACATAAGCTCTAAGCAAGAGAATCATCAAATGTCTCTTCAAAGAATCTCTCGAGCAAAATTTCATGATACAACCATATCCAGAGTCATTCCAAAATCCAAATTTATCACACCTGAAGGGATTGTAGAGATACCAAAATAGACCATCTTTCCAAAAAGCTAAAGAAAATCTCGTTGTCCTGAAGATGCAATTTTTGTATTGTAGATCCAATTTATCAAACCAATCTTCTATCTCTTTGGTACTCCTATGAACTGGTAATTTTTCTCGTACAACGTTCTTCTCAGAACCAATTACTTCCGGAGTGTGCATCAATTCATTTCTTTGTAGCTCTAAGTCTTTTTTCAATGTTTTTTCCACAAAATTCCAACTCGCGTCAGTGATTCGAGGGATATCCTTTAATTCGTGAACTAATTCAAGTTCAATACTGTACTTGTAATTGTAAACGACTACATCCTGTAAATATTGCTTCTTTCTTAAGTTGATGTAACCCATGTGCACGAAGAGCATCCAGGCGTGGTCGTAGATATAATCTACGTTCACACTCCATGCATATTTGTACCTAAAAGAATAATTAATTTTCTTTACCTTTTTTGTCCTCAATAAAAAGTTATCTTTCGCTATAGCTATAACCTTAACTGTGTCTTTGCCAATAAAGCAACAACCGCTTGATAGAAGCAGAATTTCCAGGTTTTTTCTCGTGCACGTCTCGAAGATAATTCAACAGTATGCATACCTTTGAGCCCTCTAAGACATACGTCTGTATATACCCTGTTGACATTATTCTTTTTAGAGCCTAACTCAAAGAGAATATAATCTCCATCAACCAATCCTGTACTTTCACCAGCAGCTCGATCCACAAGTGAATATTTACTGCTTTTCGGACATGTACGTGGAATTCTTGCATGTCCTAATTCCTTATAATCAGCACAATCGTTGCTGGGCTCATCATCACTGGTATCTATTTTCAAATAACATGGCAAAATTCCCCTTCTTTTCCTCTTTTTTATTTGATCAATTTGCTTCATTTCTTCTGCTAATTTTATCTTAATACAAGGCCAAACCCCTGGCCATATTTCACTATCGGTTGTCGATAGTTTCTGAGGAACTTGTGAAGTGTAATTTATATTTTCCTGATTAAAAAAAATTTTTTTATTGTTGAAAAGTCAAGTATTTTTTAAATGTAATAAATATCTTATTTTTCATTGGCGTTGAATTTTCACTAACCGATGAATCTGACCGCATTCTTCTCCATATTCTGATTTTATCTTCGTGTTTTTTTAATTTACTTGGCAGATTAGCTTTGTGTTGCTGATTGAAAGTGTTCAGTGCATAAAATTCGAATCCTTGAGAAGGATTTTCTTCTGATACCAAATGAGGAAATTTCGGAAGATCAGCTGGAGTTTTCTTTTTCAATTTCTCTTCTCGTTTCAATTTTCGTTGTTTATCAAGAAATCTAAGATTATTTAATTCCATTTAAAGAAAAAACAATATAATTATGAAATAAAAAATAGTGAAAAATTGAAAAATATTTACGACATTATATAAATGCGCCAGAGATTCGCGTTATCACAAGTCCATTTACTGGAAGCAGGACACTTCCCTTTCTTCTTTTTTCTTTTAGATTTTTCATTTTGCTCTTCACTATCTTTGTCTCCTGCAGTTAGAAGCCCCTCCAATTCTGTAACCTCTCTTTCTTCTCCACCTGCAATTTCAATTCCTCTCACATTTATATTTTCAACTTCTTCAGTTTCCATTACAGGATTTTCGTTCGAGTCACTCATTTTGTTTATATATTGATTGCTTTATTAAGCAAAACCTTTGTTCATTCATTCACGAATTTCAGGTTATCTTGAAAAAATGGGAGCGAGCCTTAAGTTAAATAGAAATGAATAATAAAGCTAAATTATTTCTATTTTACAGACACTGTCTAGATCATTTCGTCGGAAAAGTAATTATTTCACATAACTGATATAATATTAATGTAAGCCCAACGAGAAATTTTGAAATATGTACTTATATATTTTGGGACTGAAAGATCGAAATTGATCAATGATGATTTGACGAACAAATGACTAACATTTTCATTATGTATGTACATATCTAAATAATACCGCACTTGTCCTTTTCAAATTTATAACTAGATTTGAATGTTAAACGGCTTTTAACTAAATTAATCATATAGTTATGGGCAATTTAGGGTTCCTTATATATTTTCATAATTAAAATTTGCAAAAGATTAATTGGAAAAATAATTATTCTACCTAGAAATTGAGCTAGGTCTTACTTGCAAAAGTAGTGCAATTTGTTTCCATAAATGAAACTTCGGTGTCTATATCGCTTATACTGGTTGGAAAGTGGAGGAACTTTAAGGATGCACTATCATTCACGAGCGATTTTGTAATTATTTTCCCAGAGGCAGACGAAGTCCTACAAGAAAGGCAATCTCGCCGTCCGAAGCCGCGTAGCTACCCGAGATTTTCAAAGTGTTTATAAAATTACGGCGATTCTGAGTGGAAATAACGTGAAGCCTTTTATGCGCCATTCAGATCATTATTGGATTTGGGAACCAAAAGTTTTGCTGCAGCGCCGCGATCATATAAATTGCAGTCTTTTCAAAATTTAAGACAGCTCGAAAATTTGGAAATTTTTGTATAGACATAAATATTTCAACTGATATCTCATTTTTCTAAATTACAAAACATCGATAAAAACATATATATATATATATATATATATTATATATATGTGTGTTAGGAAGGGAGCAGAAATTCCACGGAGCGAAGAGATTCCATATTCTTGGGTTTTGGCAGTGAAGAAAGATTTGAAGAAAAAGAATAATAAAAAGTGCCGCCTCTGCGTAGACTCATGCTTTTAATTATCCCCGACCTTAAATTCTTTATCTCTCTGAAACAATGTGGCGAGTTCATGTTTTCAGACCAAACAAAGCCCATGTTGATACGCGGTAATAGAATAATCTGGCAGCTGATTCCGGGGATATAACCTGCGGGTATTGAAACCCACACGATTTCTGCACCCACCACCACCATAAACTACCGTCACCGTCGCTCTATAGCTATAGCACGATAGCATAGAATATAAAAACTAGCTATCATATATAGGCATATAATATGTTAAGATCATCTTTTCAAACATTGCAAATTTTATTAGTCTTATTAATAATTTGAACCATCATGAAATCCGCATAAAATTTCCTCCATTTATACCTATATATATATACATATATATATGGTATATACATATAGATTCCATCAATTTGTTTTCCTTCTCCTTCATCTATACTCATATATGCTATATCTACTATTTTCAGAGAGCTTCGAAGCGGAACAGCGCATCGATTTGAATTAAAAAAACAAGGGGAATCAATTATTTATTCGCGCTTTCGAGATTTACCTTTTCCCTAGCCATCGAATTCTCAGATTCTCTGCACGAGAACTCGGAAAGATCGCTCCTCTCTGTGTGTATTTCATTAAACTTTTAGCAAGAATTGTTCCTCGCTTTGCTTGGATAGCTTCCTCGTGCTGGTATGGAGTCAAGGATAAACCCGATTCTAGTTTCGATTTACTTTCTAGCCCTCTCCTCGCATTGCCTTCTTCTTGAGCTTCCCAGTTTGCTGAGAATCCCGGCCTTTGCCGACTTTGGATATACAGACATTCAATTCGTAAAAGAATTAAGCATCGCACGTCATATAAAGAATAACACAAAATTATTATATAGCTGGGTTTGTTTGCATTATATACATATATTATATATATATATATATATATATATAAGGGAATACATGCGTTTATATTGTATACAATAGTTTCGAATGCATCGCGCGTGTATATACTGCACTTTTATAGCCATATACGTCGATTTCCATCTCGCACGATTGAAACGAGAAATTCCAAAGTTCACTGTTTTATTTGCTACTACCCTTCAACAACCCACTGTCGTCTCGCGCTCAACGACTCCACCAACGTCGATTCAATATATTTAGATCTATATAAGGATAATGCTTCTGTCCCCAGACGAATGTCAACTTTTCTATACCTTCCGTTCGTTCTTCGTTCTTTCTTTCATCTTTTTTTATTTCTCTTTACACAATATTCTCGCAGGTATAAACGAGAAAAGAGATGAGGCATTTTTAATGTTTCCGCAAGACATATACTTGAAAGCTGAACTTCGAATTATTACAATATTGAAAACACATACCATATTCTTATATATATCCTACATATAATATTTAAGATCTGGATGCCTCCAAGTCGAATGTGTTTTAAAAGCATGTAATTTATTATATTATTAAAATAAATAAAGATTTTTATGATATTAATTCATTTATTATATGAATTTATAATTTTTCTCGCCTTTTTCTGTGCTTTATATAATTACTGATTCAGAGTTTCTCTTATGCTCGAGGGAGTTAATCGAGTTGTTAATTATTACCGATCGATATTATCCGCCATCGCCCTTCTTCAGTAAATCGGCTCGCCGGGCATGCAAAAGCGGAAATTGAAAATTAAATTACCATTGTCGCATAAATCTTAACGAAAGATTATACAATTAAAATCTAACTCACAAACTCTATAAAAGTGCATATGTTAGACAAATTATTCTCTTATAATATATATATATAGACTTGAAGAAAAACTCGACTTTCACTCGCAGCGGCATAAAGTTATGAAAAAATGAAAAGAAAAAAAATCACAGAAGAATGGCAGCTTCTATACATTTTTATCTTTCTCATCATTCAGAAGTCTAATAAAAAACACGCATATTCGGCAGTAATTCACACCCCGTTTCATGCGAAAGTTTTAATTTCATATTCCTTGCCTCCTGTGCAGCTCAACAAACTTTGTAAGCGAGATTTCTGTTGCAGAGTGAAATTCTCACCGTCAGATTTATTATTTTCTCAGAACTCTTTATCTCGGCTCAGTGAAGTCAACAAGGAAACGAGGAGTCAGTGTTGTCGAAAAGTCAGACGGAAATAAAAAAGCATTGAGAAAAACGCTGGCATGAGAAAAAGGAGGATGCATCACATATATATACTTGCTGCATAGTCGAAAGACAGCTATATATAGTATAGTGTATAACTATATACACTCTGTGACTGCAGAGAGTGAAGTACCTTTGATTTCCTGCTTTATTATTCCACAAATTGCAATTTTTTATGTCATTTTTGTTTCCTTCATAGTGTTGCATACATATATACATTCGTTTACCTATATATATTATATGTATATAATACATATTATATGACTGAGAACTGGGAATAATCATTGGACTGGCATACGTTATTACATGTCGTTGATATTGAGAGAATCTCACTTTTTTAGTTGTAAACTGAAACAAAAGTATTCAAACTCAGATTCATGAAACTTGGAAGGATAATAAGGCTGAATACTGAGTTGATTATAAGCGTATAGCTCAAAGTTACATCGAACGTTGTTCGTACTGCTCAAGAGTTTCATTACAAATGGCCAGGTAACACCGCGAGTGAGATTTGCCCTCGGGCAGGCCTTTGTGAGTCCCCATAGTCTTTATCCTAACGGATTTCATTTTCATTATAGTCGAGCTAAGAAATTCGCGTATGGCTGGAAATAAGATATCTCGACACAAATCTCAAAATGAATCCAAAATGAAAAAAAAAAAAACAAAACACAGCTGAGTTTTAGTACATAATATATTAATTTGGTCCATTTTTAGACTTAAATTAGACTTATAAGATAGGCTTACGTCTAGCATTAAGTGTAAAAACTGACCTAAATTATGGTGTAACAAAAACAAGCTGATAACATAAAAACATCATCAGACTTTTTTTCTATGAATACACCATTATTTATGCATGAAAGCTTTTAAAACTGTTGAAAGCGGCAAAATTTCGTCACTTATATGGAAAAATTGAGTGAAATCGAGCCGAAGAACTGTAAAGCAGGATGTTTTTCGGCTTCTTGACACAAAACATCCGTTTTCACGCCGGAGCTGTCGTACTAACGAGATTTGGAAAAAAAGAAACTGGTATAATCGTCTTGAATACAATAGTCGCAGTTTTGTAACGCGATAGTTTAACGTTACGTTGATCTTGACTGACCTGAAAGGATAAACCGTATACACACAGGTGCTGGAACAATGCATACGCAAGGCCCTTCTTAAGAATGAAAATGGAATAACCGAAGACCTTCGCAAAAGATATATAAACACTGCGCGTACATCGAAGGGGAATCGCCTTGGAATCGGAAGTTCGCAGATGGAAATATTGTAAGGCGATATAGTTTACGTTCAACTTGACTGGACTATTTCAGTGGGAGGATAATCTATGCCGGTGGTCCGTGAAACGGCAAATCGAAAAATTGGTTTTCTATAATACCCTTGTTTGGCAAACCGCCGACACCGATCTTCAACCCGAGTTAAACCAAAAATTTTCAATGCGCATTATATACTCTTTAAGTCGCTCTTTGGCTTTCTATAGTCAAAAGACGCCAGTTTATCCGCATGAATCCCTATAGTAATTGACTTTGTTGTCATTTCATGGAAATTTTCATGTGTTCCAACAAAAAGTGTATTGCAATTTTACTTTATTATTACAATTTTTTATTACACTTAAATTCTAAAACTTGGTTATAGATTTAAAAATATAATGTGTCAATTTGAGTTTCTTAAAATGTGTGCCAAAGAACGCATGTAAGAAACTAAAAGGAAAAAGGTGTGGTATTATAAAGGCATAATGGATTCATTTATGCCGGAAAATGAAAATTAAATTAGAATATCAGATAGAGTTACCCGAAATAATTACATTCTTTCTTTAAAGCATAAAAATCAAATCATATATGATTTGATTCTGTGGCCAATTGAATATCCTCTATAAAAAGATTTAGGGTGATAAAATTTCAAATTGAACAAATCTTTACTTATACCAGCCTAGTATAGAGACCGGCTGACAGAAGTCAAAGGTATTTGGTGTAATTAGCCTTTTAGTATAGTTTTATTGAGGAGGATAAGTGTATATAGTTGTGGTGGTTAATATAGCTGGACGAGAGGACAATCATAGACTTGGGGTTGGCTAGCTGTTACAAGGACTCTGGAGCTCTGCTCCAGACTTCAGAGCAACTCAGAAAGTGAAAGAAGCTGGAATCTCTCATATATATCTCGCCGGTTGGTCGACATCCTCGTTGGCAGGCGTGACTGCGAGAGGGCCTGTTCTATCGAAATAATTGAGCCGTCAGCTGCACGATTCTCCAGCGCCATCAGCGCCATAATAGTGTGTGCCACCCTCCCTGTTTTTCCTGTTTTTGTGGTGTACCTATAATACGAACAAAATTAGTAGCACGTGGCGATGCGCGACTCGTATTACTTTCGATCCTTGTTCCCGATTCCAACACTTCCATCGTGTCTCACTTTAACTCAAGGACCCATTCAGATATGATAAGCGATGAATAAAAGGGTTCAGAATATTCTTCTATCTTCCTTATCATTATACCTTATTATTATACCTTCCTCATCATAGAAATTAGTTTCAGCCTCTACCGCGTATCATAATGAAATTACTATTTTTTCATATATATATATGGTATATAATATATATAGATTTACTTTACTTTCTTATAGTTTTAAGTAAAAATAATAATCCAGAATCTATAATAATATATAAGGTTACATTAAAATTTTTCAATTTTTATACCTCTAAAGCATTCAAAAACATATCTTTTTGAAAAAATATGAAATATTTCGTACCGGAAAAAATAGCTATAGGTCTATATAATAGTAAAGCCGAAAATACGAGTGAAATTTGAAATATTTTCTCTTCGCACCGTTCAAGTTTTCATCTTCATTCATATAAGAATACTTTAAAACTCGTTTATACATATTAAGTGTGAATTTAAAGTACACACACACACACACATATATATATATATATATATATATATAATTCTTGCACGCGAAGATGAGGAATCGAGAATTTATTTCGGGATCCTCGTCATCACTTTATATATATAATATATATATATTATACATAATGTATATGAAAAATTCTCTCAGCTCAAGCTTTTAAAATATATTGCAAAATATTCTCAGTTTGACTTGTATAAATATAATATAATATGTATAATATATTAAATCTTTAAGTCAAAAAATATGCTTGACATTCAAAATGTATATACCAAAATTACACTCTAAAAAAGTCCTTTTTGTCTTTGCAATTATATGGCTACAAAGGAAACAGGTGTTCAAAGTTTGGCCTATAGTAATTCTTACATCAAGAAAAACAAAGAAGCGTTGATTCCTTAAAATTTGAAAGGAAAACCGAAAAGAAATCTGGTTATTATTTGTAGTGTACAATATATCACACTGCCGGCCTGCCATAAGCCCTAACCTACTGGCGTTTGAATGAGAGAGGACTATACATTTATATTTATACTCTACAGACTATAATATTATACAGATGCAATAACGACATTATGGATTCCGACTATTTAACATTTAAAATAAACCCTCTTTGTAAACAGTGTACTAGAAAGCTATTATATATATGTATAACTAAAGCCTCACAAATTGTCATCAATACACACATATATAATATAAGTTATATATAACTTAGGTATATATAATAGCTGTTTTCAGATATGGCAAGATGCAATTATTGTAATAATCTTCCTAAAATATTATAAATTTATCCCGTAATCATTCATATAACGTTGCAGCAACATTAACATATGTAGATTATTTTTGATTTTCAAAAGAAAAAATCAAAAACCGTTATGGCGGCTATAGAAAGTGGAGAACGTAGTTGGGAAGAAGTGTAAAGCAAAAAGCGATTACCTGCCGTATTCAATTATATACGATATCAATCGGTCCCTGTCCGACGCGACGCCTCCAACCTTTGATATTTAGCTTTCATCCCCTCTTATTTCACTTCTTTTTTCCTTTTTATCCACGTGTAACTGCACATTCCAAAGGGAAAGGAATTTCGATGGGAGGGTTTCCCCCTTAAAATTGTACGAAAGAGGGAGAATCTAAGAACCACGCCCACTACCCCAATATTCAGCCAATCATAAACCAGACTCAGTGGTGGCACTGGTCCGGAAGCAGTCACTGCGTCAAGGTGGTTTTCCCTCTTTCCATACAGAGACAATCGTTTTGCAGTCCGAGAATTTGTCGGTTTAAAATTTAAATTACAAGAATTACCTTTCATCATTCACTTATTTATTTATATTTATTATAGTAAGATCACACAAATGAATTTGTTAAGCGATAAGTTAATTGATAATGATGATTACATTTTAATATATTTGGAAATATATAGTTGTTAATATCTACTCAAAATAAAATATAATTATAATGCACGCAAGTTTATAGTGTTTAAATTTGCAAAAACAAACGTGTTTTAGAAATAAGATAATTGTATATGATAATGGCATTATTGGTTCATATATAAATTGATTAAATTTAAAACAGAAATTTTTAACAGTGTATATGTAATTAGTATTCAGTATATATATCTGGTATATAATATATATATATATATATATACCGCAATATGATAAAGCATTCTACGATTACTGATAGTAGAGAAGGGTTGTTTGCTGGCGAGTAAAAGGCAATCTGTGAAACCATTTAATATTTATGAACTCTGACTTTAAGGCAATAGGTGTCATCTGAAATATTTCGCGCATTATCATCTGACGATGAGGGCAAGCGATATATAGGATTTTAAGGGTGGCGATAACGCGCAAGGGGTTGGCGTGCAACCGAAAGTGAGACGAGATAATTATGCTGTCAGCGGCAGTAACCCGGGGCGACATTGATGTCAGAATCCATGATGCTCTGTCTGTAAATTTATCCAGCACAAAATTATCGCTCTCCACACTGATATAATTTATCCGCATACATATTATTATGCACAACATAATTAACGCCACAATGCGATCATAGCGTTTCAACATCATCTTCACGCTGTATTAATTATTATAAATTATACGAAAGCACAATTTCCAGGCTGAACTTATTATTTTGAATTAGAACAATTATTTAATATTTGAAATTTTACTTTTTGGAAACATACATTCAAGTTTCAAGATTTTTAATGTATATTATTAAGAATTCTTAATGAAACAACTGTTTAAAAAAAGATTTGTTATTATTTTCTGCAATATTCTTCACCCCGCTTATCGAAAATAATGTTTAAAGCCTCAGATATACAACGTATCATGCTTATATCATTAATTATCCTCGTCGTAGTAGGATTCAGATAGGTGTAAAGCTCGCGCGGCTATATAGCCGGCATGCAGATGTAATAAGGATCACGAGATGATCAAACGGTATAATATCCCGAACATCGCACGCACAGTTGCAGGGATGCCCTGTGGACCTGAAACACCTGTCAGACTAAAATGTAATCGCGAAAATCAAAGAGGCGAGTTCATCCGACCAAAAAGGTTTTATATAGATGATTCGTGCCTATATATTATAGGGATGAGTTTTTCGATCAAATGGAGATGGATGTATTGAATTGTGTATACTACATTATATTATCTTAAATGACATATAGTGAGAAGTCAGAAGGGTGTTACTAGGTGAGAAGCCGTTTTCAAATCTGGCTTTGATTACCCCTCGGTAAATTTAAACAAGGGCCGAACCTAATATCTCAACTAATTATCTCACATATATAGAAATAGATATATGTTTATGGAAAAGACAGACAGATAGACAGACAGACACACACACACACACACACATATGTGGAGTGCATGAGAACTATTACTTTAAACATTCGTATAATGAAGCTTTTGAA
>JAUESI010000036.1:10600329-10611695 GCA_032275145.1 Synergus laeviventris
GCATACGACCTTCCATGACTGCAAGCCTCTGTAATGGAAACCAAACAATTTTGAATATTACAATCAGAGTTACAATCTAAAAATTATTAAATTCCGAACACTTTTCTGTAACCACCTGCCTTAAAATTAAGGGTGTTGGATTCATGTTCAAACATTAAAATTCAATTTCCTCTTTTATTCGAAAAATATTATAATTAGATATCTTGACGCTCTGTAGTGGTACGAAAAAAAATGAAGAGACAGAATTTTGAGATTAGATTAAGAAATCTTCATTTTACGCAAAAAGCGTTAAAAGTAAACGTTTTTTGGCTCTATAGACATACTTCTATTTCGTTGAAGAGTTCGACTGTAGAGCGAAAAGATACCTAATTCTTTTATTTTTCGAGTAAACTGAGGAATTTGAACTTTGAGATTAGAACTCGAATTCCTTAAATTCAATTAAGTGGATTTTTGTCAAAAATTGGCCTGAAAATCCTGAAGGTGATGTGTGAAGGATTAACTTTTTTCAACTGCTTACCCATGAGTTCAGGAACACAGCAACAGCCAGGCTGCACTGCTGTTCCAGCATTAGGATAGAAATCAACATGTCCCAATGGTTGCAGAAAACCTAAAACTCCACCGCACGAGTGAATAACATCAACAAAACTAGCATCAGTCGGATCCAATCGTTCTTTTTCCGTAGTGAATATGTGGAATCCTGGAAGAGCAGGATCAAGGCCTGTAACCCTACCAATTCTCCCGGATCTTGTAGCACCACCCGCATTTCCTGCTACATGAGCTCCCAAGGAATGGCCTGAAACAATAATTCATTTCCAGATGTTAATATATTAACATTAGAGGTGTGCAAAATTTTTCTCAACTGGAACTTGGTAGAGTTAAAATCGATTTCTTCATTTTACTCAATAAATATTATAATTAGATATTTTTTCGGTCTATAGCGCCACACTTTTTTGAAATAGAAGTTTGTCTATAGAGCGAAAAATTATTTAATAAATATCAACAGTCCTTGTTTTGTAAATGTTTACCGATAAAGTGAACATCTTGAGGATTGAGTCCAGTTTCTCTGATTAGAAAGTCAATAAATTGTCCTGCATTTTGTCCAACCTTCTCTGTATTTCGCATTGGCCCAAGATAAAAGGTGCTTGCTGCTAAAGGCTGCCAGTCTACCAGGAATACATTGTAGTCCCCATGTTCTAAGTAGGCTAAAGTTCATAAACAAATTTTTTTTTTTTTCTCTTAATTTAAATTCAATATGTCGCATTTACTATAATATAATTGCCACATACCATTTTTCATATCTATTTGGCTGGTGCTCAAAGCACTTGATTTCCATCCATGGGTAATAAATTTCGTCTTTTTAGATTTCCCAAATTCTGAATTTTTCAGTGCCACTACATCATTGAGAAATACTGGTGTTCCACTTTCTGGATTAGATCTGAAAACAAATTTAAAAAACTCTCTTTCATAATTTCATCTATAATTTATATTTAACAGACTTGTTAAATATTCTCTAACTTTATACCTGGTATAAAGGATGTAAGAAATAGCTTCATTGTCCAAAATTCCACGGGATTGATTTTCAAATCCTTTGAGGATGGCCACCTGTGGCTTTCCATTTCCATCAGGCATGAAAATCCAGTCCACGCCATAGCCATCATATTTTCCCTGAAGAACGCTCTTCATTTCAGAATTGACCAAATGAAGAACCACACAAATGATGGAAAAGACTTTGACAAACTGAAATCTCGATATCATCTTAAAACTGTTGCTTGAAGAATAAAAAGTACCTGGATTCACAAAGAAGTGTCCATTCAATGAAAATGCCACTCGTTTTTATAAGGCTGAAATGAAGTCAAAGAACCTTTTGTAAATCAGCATATTGTATTTCAGTATGCGTACACCTTAGTGTGACCCACTTTTTGTCCAATGTTTTTTATCACTCATACATAAATACTGTGAAACAGTGGTCAAGCAAGAATTATCGACAAAGGTTCAGGTTTGTTCTTAATAAGTCCACACATGTTGTGATATTTTCTTATCACATGTGATTAGTATAGGTTGACATACGATAATCTCTCGTACCCCGTTTTCTTGTTAAACGGTAAAATATATACCTATAATTATTTTCTTAAAGGCGAAAATAGGCAGTCAACTTTTATTATTATTATCAGTATTACTTTATCATCGTATCCATTTTCTTTTCTCGTACTAGAATGCATTATTCTTTCACAGAAACATGACTCAGGAACTTGAAATGAATTTAAATTCTATTTTTTCCAGAGATTTTATTCTACAGAGCTACTCTAATTCACGTTACATTATGAAAGTCTTAGAACCATTAAAAAATTATAAATTCCCGAAATGTAATATCAACATTTCATAGTATCACACACTATTAATAACTTACACCTAATAATTTGAAAGACATTGTGATAATTTATAACTAAAACGCGTTTAACCATAGAATTCTTTTAATTGTGCTAAATGTACTTTTGAATCACTCAATGCAGTTTTAAACTATATAGTCTTTAGAATTCCTTTCCATAAAATTGATATTGAATTAAAATTAAAGCTGTGCATAGAACAGTAAATAAAAAAAGCAACTGTACATTGTACAATTAGGAAAATGCTGTGTTTTAAGAGGCACAGAGTCGCAAAGTAAGTTAATTTACTTTTTATCAGAAAATTGTTTGCTCACATTTCATCACATAGTCCATTCTTATGTGATATATGTGTTCGTTGTTTGTTGATATTATCTTATCCATAAGTTAAAATCATAAAGACTGTCGTTTGTGTATAAGAACGAGTTGCTTTTTCCTTTTGAGAAGGTGGATGTTTTATTGTATTTTCCCCAAATTCTCCGCCACCGTATCCACCGACGAGCGGTACCTCAGGAAATACTTTCTTAAAGACACGTGTCTCCATTTTCTGTTCCTCAATACGTTCACAGCAAGAAAACATAAAACCCATTGTGAACTTTTTCAATTGTATTTTTTCCTTCAGGGATTTCAATTTTTGTTCTATTTGTTCTTCTTCGCAACATTTTTTAGGGATGATAATTGACCATGTTTTTGTATCTGGGCCAGACAATGTAACCACTGTTAGAGTTGACGATTTTTTGCATAAGCTTTGCCCGTGTGTGTGCTGACAATAGACAATATCTTTTACAATTCCACCAATTAGTGATAGACTTTGTTTAGGGTACCTGTGAAAAAATAAATCTACTTAATTCGTAAGAATAAATCAAAATATTAAAACGCCAGATTTTAAAAACTTTTGAAATTTAACGGTATTCAAATTTAATTTGAAATTTTACTTACTTATATCTTATAGATTCCAATACTTTCGTAGCGAGAGTATAATTATCACCATCGGAGAATACCATAATGCATTTAGACTTCTCGTTTTTTCCAAATGCCGAGTTTTTCGCAATCCAATCTTGAACTTTAGCACGCATACTTTTACGATTGGTCGTACCCTGCGTGTCATCAACAGAAAAAGTGTTGATTTTCATTTTGGGTATAATAGGGAAAAAGGCGCACGAAACGTCGTTTTTGTTTAGTTCAATTTCATCTGATATAGCACCGTAAGTACGCAGCATTAGAAAATCACAAGATGATGGCAATTGTGAGCAATAACAGGCTGAAACTAAAAATACAATAAGAAACACATTTTGTTGAATTAAATCAAATCTATCCAACCTTCTCCACTACTAGATATATACTAGATACATATATAATAACAATCAATAAGAAATTAATTGATGAAATACCTTTAAAGGAGTCAAATACACTATTCTCGACATCGCCTGTAAAAAAGATTCCTAACTTCGGCTTTATTCGTAAGCTGTCTACGATATTTAATCCCATATAATTATCACTTGAAGCATTACTATCTAAATTTTTTCGTAAATATGAGGGACCTCTTGTCTTAAATTCATTTGTTGCTGCATCTCGCCAACATCTAAAAAATAAAATTATGTTTTTAGGGTCATCTTTTATATGGATATAAAGTAATAGTAAGTTAATTAATGCGTAGATATAAACATATAAACATTTAGCTTAAAAAGTCTATTTTACATATTATATATATTTTTTTTTATGACAAAATGTAATTCTAAATAAGTCTTGAATTTTAATTAACAGTACCTGCACACACTGGCTGCGCTGGACAAGTCTTTCCCATTTAAAAACTTAAAAATAAGTCTGATAACATCGTAGGTTAAATTCAGTCGAAATTCAGAGTCAGATTCTATTTTTTGGGCAACTTTCTCATTTATTTCCGCTTCTTTTTCAGTGTCTTCTCGAAACTTTTTAGCAACTGGATCTCCCATTTTGTAAATAAAAAATTGTGCCTAGACGCTTTGTTGATTGTTTATTTTTAAACTTATTATCAAACTCTTCAACTCACACAATTGATGTACGTGGAGAATGTGAGAATCTGAAGAATACAATCAAATACAATGGACGCAAATATATACAATGACAGATTCTTATTGTAATTCCTGATATTGAGCACAGGTTGCGCTGCTTACTAATTCTGAACAATAATTAACAAATTTCATTTAATTTAAATCCCATCGGCAATTATAAAAAGAACGGAAAGGTATGCCCCTCTTTCTTTTTATAAACATTTAATTTACCAATATTGTTTATTAACAAGCCTTTTGGTCATTTTGTCATCTTTGATTTTGTCTGATTTTGTGTTATAAAATTTTTGTCGGCAACCCTCGGGATCTACTGAGGATGTATCGACTGAGATCGTTGGTAATGTTGGTGTATTGAATTGGAGTTTTGAGAAGTCGACAATGACTGAATGACATCACATCAAATTTTGGTTTCGTCTAGTTTTGTTGCCGAGTAAACCAGAAGTTTGTGTTTAGTTTTAATATAAGGCGCTATTTTATTAATTCGTGCACAAAAATGGATGATATGGAAATTGAAAACGAATCTATTTATTTGCTGCAAAATGCGGATGGAATTTGTCGGATGTGCCTAGACTTGAATCAGAGTAACCAATGCATTTTTCTTGCAAGCAACTCTGACCCCGAAAACACAAACGCCTTAGATTTGGTTAAGAAATTAATCGTCCAAGGTGGTATCGAAGTAGGTACTTTTACATTATTTATATTTTTTATTCAACCAAACGAGAGTAAAATTTACATTGTCTGGAAACAGATAGAGGTCGAACCATTACACATCTGCTATAACCATGCAGACAAACAGTATTCATTTTGTTGATTCCTTTATTCCTTATAAAAAATATAGAAGTCCAGATAATTATATTTTAATAAATTTCTTGTTTTAAGTCCATTTAGTATTATTTGCCTGTGACATCTATTAAATACTGAGTATTTTTACATCATCAGATAATAAGAATAATTCGACATCAATGTGAATTATTATTATTTTTAAATTAAATTAAAACTTGTTATTTTCAATTAATTTTAACGTGTAATTTTATTTCATCCTAGATTGTAGAAGATGACGGTCTTCCATCTAGCATCTGTCTAACATGCCTTTCAAAAGTTAATGCAGCTCATGAATTTAGGGAGCAGTGCCAAATAGCAGATAGAACCCTGAGAAAAGCCTATGGAAAGCCTCAGAAACATTTTAATTTAGACTCATCAGTATCACAAAAAGTACGTTATTCTTAATTAAACTTCACTATTCTACTTATTAGCATGATTTTAAAACTTCCTCAATAAACAGTACTGAACTTATTTCAGCATCAGTCATCACAAACAGAAGGTAAAATTTTATTATTCGTTAAAGACGAAGAAGAGGAAGCTGAAAACCCTAATTCTGCAGAAGATCAGTCCAACAGTAATTCAAAAACAATTGATGAAGTTGGCATAAAATACCATTATCCTTTTAATCCTGAAGTAAATAGTAATGAGGCATTTGTGACTAACGAGTCATCGAGCAAAGGTGACACTTCTCATGTGGAAAAAGAAAATGCCCCATTAAAAAGAGAAGGTTGTAAAACTAGAAAAATGTCTATGTTCAAGAGAGTGACGTCTATGGAAAACTTAAAAAATGTCAAGGAAAGACAGAGAAAGTACATTAAGAAAAATACAAATTCGAAGTCTGAATCAACTGAAATGGACTTGCCTGTAGGAACAAGGATGCGAAGTGCTAGTCAAAGATTAAGCAACGAAGAATCGGAATCTCGTTATGAGTGCATCACATGTAAGAGCACTTTTTCCACTAGGCGAGCTTTAGACAAACACTCATTGATTCATGATGACAAAAAGTTCAAGTGTGAAAAGTGTGATAAGGAATTCTTCAGGCCTGACCAACTGTCTGAACATTCCAAGTTGCATCAGTCGAAAGAAAAACCTAAACCCGTATGTTTAAAATATTTATAATAAAATAAAATCTTTAGCAATGTAATAATAGAACAGAATAATAATCCAATTATAAAATAGTTGACTTATGAATGTATAATCGGTAAATTTGTATATTTTTAGGTACGCTGTAAAATTTGTGAAAAGAATTTCAAAAAGACAGATACGATGGTGAGACATTTAAACATTCACAAGAGAGCGAATCCTAAAGAAGTGTTTTCCATCCTCAAGGAAATCAGGGATAAAAGAAAAATAGAGAATTCTATTGAAATTGTTGAAGAAAATGAACAGTTTATAAATAACGAATTAATTGACGAGGAAACGGAAACATCATCAAAACAAGCGGACAATATTTGCACTAAGGATCTCAGAAAACGTGTGACAGATTCTCAATCTAAGCAGGATAACCGATCTAATATTTTCAATTCGGATTTTGATAGTGAAAATGAATCCGATTCCGTAAACGATATGTCCCTATTTCGTTGTAAACATTGCACAAAGTGTTACACGACCGAAAAATCTTTGCAAAGGCACATGCTGGTACATGATGAAAAAAAATTCGTTTGCAATGTCTGCAATATGAAGTTTTTCAGACCGGATAGACTGAAAAGTCATAGAGACAGGTATGAATTTATATTCAGTTTTATAAGAAAAGCTATTCAGGGTCTTCGAGCCCAGTTTTAATTTGAAAGTTCGAATTCCTTATTTTAATAACCAAATATACAATTATTCACTCTGCAGTGAAAAAAAATAGTTTCCGATTATTTCAAAAATATATTCCTACAATTAAGAAATCTCAAGCCGCATTCTCTCTTCACCTATTGGTTGGATTTGTATTCGCAGCCTGTACTTTAGAATTGAGATTAGAGCTCCCAACTGATTTTAAGGAATTTTAAAGGAAGTTTTTTTAAATGCAGAAGAATTTCAAGATTTTAAAGTAATTTAAAAATATTTTCAAGTATTTCAAGAGATTTTGAATGATATTAAAAGATTTCAAAGGATTTTAAAAGAAGTCCAAAGAATTTAAAGATTTCAAAGAGATTTTAAAACATTTAAAAGATATCAATAAAATAATTATTCAAATGTCTTCGATTCTGGTAGTGATATATTAACATTGATTTTGCAATATGATATATACAATGGATTTTCCCAAACACCACCAAATTCGAAAATATCTGAATCTTGCAGAATTTATTTTGAATAAAAATGTCTTAAAAATTAAACTAAAACTCATATATATTCTCAGATATGGACACAATGAGGACAAAGTTTCTGAACCCGAGAAGCCTCCAGATGACAAGTCCGCCATTAAACTAATTAATAGTTGGATAAGAGAAGAGTTAGACTCCGACAATGAAGGCAAGGGTTTTCCATGTGATCTTTGCGGAAAATCCTATGTCACCAAGAAGTCCTTAGCTAAACATCGAACAAACACACATGAATCTCAAGAAGATTTTTGCAAAAGCTGTGGTACTGAATGCGTCTGCGATGATAAGCCAAAAGTTCAGGTAAAAGCAGAGAAAGATAAAATCTACACATGCGATGAGTGCGGTAAATCATTTGAAAAAGAGAGCAAACTGCAAAAGCATTTAAGAATCCACGAACGCGCTAAAGAACAGCAGGATACAAACTTTAAGAGATTCCTCTGCCACATCTGTAGCAAAACTTTCAGACAAAATACAGGACTGATGTTCCATATGAGAACGCACACAGGTTACAAACCGCATGTTTGTAAACATTGTGGTCGTGGATTTACTTCAAATTCTAATTGTATTAACCACGAAAGAACGCACACTGGAGATAGACCCTTCGTTTGCCAATATTGTAGCGCCGCTTTCGCCAAATCTTGCACATTAAAAGCACACATCACAACGCATACCGGAGAGGCGAATTACCATTGCAAAACGTGTGGTAAATCTTTCAGAAGGTTGAAGTACTTGAAGGAACATAAATTCACGCACACTGGCGAGAAGCCTTATGCTTGTAAGATATGTGGCACTGCCTATAGTCACTCAGGTAGTTTATTCGTACACGAGAAAAAATGTAAAGCCCAGTATAACAATTTCCAGTCCGCTTCCTCTCAAAACGCACAGAACTTTTGCCAGTCACAGGCCAATGTTATGACAACATCTCCTATCGTCACGCCTTTAATGACGACATTACCTCCGACTCATCATATGGAAAGTATGAACAATCCCTTAGGTGCGCAAGCTAATAAAAATTATATGGAGAGTGTTCAGAGAATGAATGCTCATGCTGCTGCGGCCGCTGCAGTTGGAAATGCAGGATTGCATGTTCACACGAATACAGATGTATCTGATATGTCATCTGCGGTGAGGAACTTCGCTATAATTGGACAAATGTTCCATTAGCGTGAAAACTATTAATATTAATTATTGTACAAGAAATTGGTTGATTCTATTTTATGTGTAAAAGAGGGAGAGTCGAAAAATACGAAGAAGTTATCAGAATTTAATGTTTTGAGTTGAAACTTTTAAAAGATACAACTTACGTTATATTGAACAACAGGATTTGATTGTTATTTATTTTTACAGGTTTTAGCAATAAACATTATGTTATGGTAATCTTGCATAAATCTACAGTTGAAGTAAATACAATCTAAAGTAAAGCGTAATGAATACAGTAAAATTCTGTGCAATGTTAAATATATACTAGTTTTCTTTTGCCCCATTAAAAATTTCGGATAAATGATAGATTATTGAAATTTGTGAAAACTGCATCCAGACATACTTATATTTTTTTAAAGTACATTATACGTATTTAGTTCGGAAAATATTTTCATATATATTATTATTAAGAGATTCTTCATTTCATAAGTTTTATTTTCACGACTCTATATTTTTGCTAAGTTCTGAAACAAGTACTGTTTTACCGAAACAAAAATATGTTGTATATTATATCATTAAATTTATTCATTTCATTAGCCTACATCGTTTTCAGAAAAAAATGTTAACTGTTTCACATAAAACCTTTTGAGAGAGTTCTTTTATACGCAATCTGAAATAAAATAAATCAAATCGACTAGAGAAAGCGCGAATCCTTCTGTGATAAATATAATTTCATTAAGTCAACGCTCGACTGTCGTGAAATAATGCTTTGATTTACATTACACAATATATACCTATAATGATGTGTCGAATACTATTTTAAATGCAATTATATTATTAAATATGTATTATGTATACTGTAAAAATATGAATATAATATACATGCATAGTGTCATATGCATCACGAATTATATAAACTCATTACGATGATAATGATTATTTTTTTTAACGACTTAACGCTAGGTGATATCGTTATAAATACATAAATATTAGAAATTATTTCTACAAGATATGGTGGATCCATACTTTGTATTTTTATTACTGACTTCATTGAATTAATCGTGTCGATTTTTAAAAAATGAGCAATGTCGAGTTTAATATCAATTAAGAATGTGTATACAATAAATGCGATTGATTTTTTCCCTGCAATACCATTTCTATATTTATTGAAATATCGAATTAAACATGTTTAAAATTAAAGGAAATGCGCTACAGCTAATATGGTACTGCCATGAAATTTTGAAAAATTAAAGGGACCGGATAAGAAACTGATTCATGGCCTTAATTCTAAAAAAACGTTGTCAAGGAATGAAAACTTAATACAAAAATAGAGCAGTTTTAAGTACGAAATTCAAATGTAGAAACGTTAAACATCTTAAACTGTTGTTATTCTAATCCATAAATCTAAAATATCTGACTGTTTATACTAAATTTCTCCAGGATAATCCATGAGGAATTCCTATACTAAAATTTTCTTTGTATATTATATGCCTTTATAAATTGGAAAATGAAGTTCGAATATACAAGCTACAATTTTTTTTTGTAATTATTCAGGCAATACCTTTTCTTTATGGTCAGCCATTTGAACATCAGACTGATTTCAAATTTCTGGGATACTTTTTTCGTTTTCCTTAGAAACTTGAAGGCTCTTTCTTTGTGAAAATGTACCATATAATAGTAGGCCTTCATTAAATAATACCTGTTAAATATACACAGTAATTTTAGTTAAAAATAAAATTTTATTGATAACTTAAATAATTTTTGCTTTATTGAAAAATATTTTAAAAATTTTCCACACACCTGCAGGAAATAACTTTTACAACTTTCTGCAATTTCTTAATAAATTTGAATTGTCCTTTTATTTCGGAAAAAGACTCGGCAGCTGCTTTAGAGTTTCTATTATCTACTTTGTGCACTAAAGCGTTTTTAAAAATTACTTGTTTTAATACTAATTAATATATTAGAAAAGCTTTTTCTGAGAAACTTAGTATTTTTTACCGTATGTTATTAACAAGCCTTCTACTTTCTTTAAAATTGTAATGGCACTATAGCAGTTTCCCAATCACCTATTCTCGCATACCTTTCAAAGAAATGTAAAGAATTGTTTTCTAATATTATATTCAGAGGACAGTAGATATTATTGATGCTATTTTCTTAATTGAAACTAGAAAGGGTAACAAACCAAAGCCACATGCAAATAAAGAAACGTCTCTCTGCTTCTGGATCTCGTAAATTTAACATCGTATCACTCTCTTCTAGAAGGCCAATTTCAAGGAAACATCTTCCTTGCAAAGTGTAAATTTTTCCTTCCAGATAAGACAGGGCAATTAATTCATCCTCTGTAGTTACAAGCATCTATTTTTTAGTAAATTGATAAGTTTATTTATGATATTTTTTTAAAGATTCAAAAATCTTTGTTGGTCTAAAAAGATTAGAACCTCGTTTAGAATTGTTGTGAGCAATTTCCGAGCTTGAGGAATATTACATGTGGATATGCAAATATATATATATATATTATATATATATTTTTTTTTATTTATTTAGACTTTTTTCGCACTTTAGATAATGAATTTATCAAAAATAGATTTCACAAGTGTGCATACAGAAGGAAAAACTACTTAATTTAATGAATTTTTCGGAAAATAAAATTTTATAATAGTAATCTGAAC
>JAUESI010000036.1:10627000-10643997 GCA_032275145.1 Synergus laeviventris
CCAGCGCCGCCAGCGGCCTTGGTCAGTTCTCAGGACACATTTATTGTACAGGCCGTTATAGGAGAGTCACCCCCCTGTGTCAGAGGTATGCTCTGTATTGCTCTGTATACTGTATTAGAGTTAGCGCGGAGCAACATTGGAGTACACTCGCACAATTCGTTATATTGTCAGAGATGAAGTTGTCTGACATTGTCACCTGGGGATTTCCGAATTTTGCATTATATTTTCATGCGATATAGCTGAAACATAAACAATTTCGTATTACTGAAAGTGGTAAAAGCAGAGATGAGGGTAAAAGTTGTCGCGAATATAACCACGTACCATCTCTGATATAACTTTAGTTTCGTTCATTTGAGTTCATTGCTGCTGAATCTAAGAAGAAGTCACAACATAAGATTTATATTTCTGTTTATTGCAGTAAATATAGTGATTTTCTGAACTCGGTAAGACTGCTGTTACTTGTTTTTTTTTTAATACCACTAAAGATATCTTGACAGTCCTGACACCCTTGACACCTCGAAAGAACAATTGAGAACAATAGAAGGAGGTTGAAACTTGAAACGGGTTGAAATGAACTAAGTTCACACTTCACATTCAACGGATTGTCCCAATGCGAAAACAACTTCCGGTCTTCAACTATGTCAACAGTCAACATCAGTTGAACTTCTTTCTTCCATTGACTTCATTGACCTTTAGTGTGAGAGTGTGAGTCTTCGTATTGTGAGAGTAGAACATATTTGTTTACTTGTTTTTCGGTATATTTTTAATATTTACCCTTATAACTTCATATAATAGAAAATCATGTAAATAACATTTAAATTTTGAAGTTTGCTAGGGAGTTCATTGTACCTCAATCCAACCCCCTTAATTGCTCTCACAAACCCTAAATCAACTAAAGCTTTTTTATTAATTGTAAATTATTGCAACCACATGATTTTTCAATTAATATTTCGTAGATAATTAAATTGAGCAGAAGGAACAATAAAAACAAAAAATATATTTATTGTCAATCAAGGGACTAATCATGGCGAAAACAATTTTTCCCGAACAAGGCTTTCGTATTTCGTATGTATTTAAACTGTTTGAAAAACAAATCACTTATAAACTAGAAATACTTGAAGATTAATTATCATTTTATAATTTTTAGTGACTTGTTGTCTCATGATGGGATAAATTTAGAAATGACTAATGAATTTTTTGGGATTGACGAAGATGGTCCTAAATTTTCTAGGAATGTTTTTATGTCTAATGATGAAATGCTCAAATTTTTAAACATGAGTGATTTTGATAGTGACGATGAAGAAGAAGGCACAGTTATGGATTCTCGAATGCCATGGGATATAAGTTTTGATAAGTTACGTTCGAAAATGACTGATCTACTCGGAAATGGACTGGTAAATTAGACCTTATTAGATACTAAAGTGGTCCAACAAATTTCAACTTGTACTATTATATCTTTAAACCACAGGTCATGAAATTTTTGAGGAAGAAAGGCGATGGTCAAATGATGGCTGATGATGCACAAGTTTCAGTAAGATACATTGCATATTTTGAACACCAGGATGAACCATTTGATGCATCTTACAATCGTGGATCTGCACCTGAAGAACTTCAATTAGGCCAAGGAACAGTGATTCCGGGTTTAGATATAGCTATTCGTTCCATGTTAAAAAACGAAGTTTCTGTCTTCCTCATAAAACCAGAATATGCATTTGGAGAAAAGGGAGTTCCTCCTCGCATTCCTCCTAATCAAGAGGTTTTATTTGTAGTACATCTAAAAGACTATTTAGACGATGAAATGGGTGATAGTTTTCGCCATTTATCTGTTGAAGAGAAGAAATTGTTTCGAAACCTGAAAAATAATGTGGTAAAAATATTAGCGCAAGCTTTTGATAACTTCAAAAAAGGAAAAATGAAGCAAGCAATAGGAGAGTAAGTATTTCTATTTAAAATTATATTTTTACTATGCTTCAAGCTCAACAGTTGCTTACTAACAGCAATTAATTCATCAACTTCAATTTTAAGGATAGTGGATTAACTTTGTTTTTTAAATCCATAGTTACACTAAGGCTGCAAAGATTCTTGAAGGAGCTCATTTGAGAAATGACGAGGAGGAGAATGAACAAAAAAAGTTGCTAACGAAGGTGTACGGGAATTTAGCAATTTGCTATAATAAGGAAAACAAGCCTCGTTGTGCATGCTCAGCGTTTAATCAAATCCCGTCACGTAATGCAAAATCGTATTTTAAGTATGTATACTTAATACTCAAATGCTTTCCACTTCATTTATAAAAATTAGTAACAATCAGCATCATATTTTTTTAGTCATGGAAGAGCACTGATACGCTTGGGCGAATTTCAAAGAGCAAAAGAGGAACTGTTGACGTCCAGAGAAATGGAGCCGAATAACAAAGTAACTATACAAGAGCAGAAGTTGGTAAGTTTGATCACTAATTTTGTAGAAATTATTTTTTTTTTCATATCGCAAATGAGAAAGTATTAAAGTCTTATACAAAAATGAGATTTTTAATTTCGTTTTTACAGTTAAAAATGCTGATCTCGAAGTACAATAGTATCAAGGAGCGTCTGAAAGCATATTGTTTCCTGTCGACTAGGGCAGAAACCGTAAGTCCAGAATTTGAAAATGCTGCTCAGGAACTCTGTTTAACTTTACAAAACGATGATAATGTATTGCGGTTAGTATTACCCAATGGATTGACGAAAGACGAAGATCAGTGTTTTCGGGACATAGCTGTAAAATACGATCTTTCAATTGTTAATCACGAGAGATATAGCAAAGAAATTGTTTTCTTAGCCAAGTCTAATTACTAGGTCTATTATTTGTCTATTATTAAGTAATTCACCGAGTCAATAAAAACCATTTACACACATTGTGAATTTGGCTGATTTCAGACAAAACCTAATTGAAACTTATCAGAAACCTAAGAAGTACCTAATGAAGATCTATTAAAAGGCTGGAACAAAACTATTAGAAATTTCTTTACTAATAAAAACTAAGCCTATTAGGTTTCTATTACATTTTAATGAACAATTTCAACTCGGCAAATATATATTATGTACATAGCTTTTAATTTACAGATTTCGATATTCTTTTATATTTTATATTGATACTTTTCGTAACTAGTACAAAGAAAAAAGAACATTTGAAGGGGGCTGTGGCAAAACAATCCTCTATCTTCTAGCCTTGCTAGCACGGCTATAGCGGAAACTTGTACACAAATATTGCAATAATAAATAAATAAAATACATTTTTTCTACAAAAATAAGTACCACTTTTGTATAAAAAAATAAAATTTTATTGTCAACTCAAATGAGTTTAAAAAAAGTGTTCGATGTCATCTACATTGTCTTGCCCAAAGGCAAACTTTTACAATATGCTTCTCGAAAAGTATTAACTTTTTCAAAATGTGAACTAAGTGACTCTATGAAGATCAATAAACTCTCGAGTGTACTTCCTTACTTTTTTTTCTTATTTTGATAATTCGACTTTTGTGAACGTTTTTTGTTCTGCTGAAAAATTGTTTTCATAGCACTTGTTTTCTTTTAAAAATTCCTGAGAAGAAGAGAAAAGCAAAGTTTTCTATAACATTTTTTAGACCTTTGAGGGTCCAAGCCTAAATTACGCAAAATGGATTTTAATCATTTTCAAGGCTCTGGTACTAATTGTAAGACCAAAATAGAGCTACGAGGCCCAAAATGCAAAAATTGTATTTTTCGAAATTCCTTCGATTGTTTTAATTTTTAATTCTTACATCTTACTTATGCCCATCAAATAATTTTGAAATTCGTTCAAGAATATTTTTTTAGTTGGCTTGACAATTGTATAAGAACCAAGACATTGGTTATCCATTTAAATCGGAATCATCAACTAGAAATAGATAATGAGATTTTTAAGACCATAACTTTTATAATGAAAATAATAGTCAAAATTATTGACTGTCACGCAACTGTGTACAGTACAAAAGACCTTCAATTTTGTTGTCAAAGCCAGAGAATTGGCTGAAACGACAGTGTTTTCACGATGATACTCTACATTCTACCAATATTTATTTTAGGTAATACTGCTTTTATACCAAAATTTCGTTTGATATAAAAACATAATATTTAAGTTATTCAAATTAAATATATGTCCTTGAATTGATTTTCTACAGACTCCTCAGTATTTGCTGCCAATGGATCAACCAATTATCAACAGGACACCTTACAAGAACTCATGCTCGAGGAAGCAATTTTGAATGCTTTAGTGAATCCTACATTGGGAATTCAAGATGATCGAGTAATTTTATCAAGTATTTTGGACCCAATCGTGATTCCTGAAAGAGACATTGGCTTCCTCCTATTTACCAAAATCAACCCAGATGAACCATACATAATGAAGTTGAGTGACACTGAAAATTTACAAAGATCTTCCTTCAATGCTTTGCGTCCGACCAAAATCATCATTCACGGCTGGACTGACAGTTCACAGACTTTCTGGCTGCAAGAAATGCGCAAAAATTACCTTAATGTTGGTGACTACAACGTTATATGCATTAACTGGTTTTCTGGATCGCTCAAGGAATACCTAGCAGCAGTAAAAATTACTCATCAAGTCAGCATTATGTCAGCATTTTATTCTTAAAAAACGAATTATTTTCTTGTTCGGTAAAGTGATTGATGATTTTGAGTTACAGGTTGGCGAGTACTTGGCCCAATTTCTGGATTTTCTTCGAGCGGAAGGGAACCTGGCCCTAGATGACGTTCATATATTAGGACACAGCCTGGGAGCTCATGTTGCTGGCTTCACTGGTTCTAATCTATCAGGACAAATTGGCAGAATCACTGGAATGGATCCAGCAAGACCTGGGTTTGAGACACTCAGATTTAAGGATCCAAAGGATCGTCTGGATGCTTCTGATGCCAAATTCGTTGATGTCATCCACACTTGTGCTGGTACCATTGGAGTAGCCAAACCTATAGGTCACGCTGACTTTTACCCCAATGGAGGGACTTTCAGACAACCAGGTTGCCCAATTTTCATGACACGTAAGTGAATTTTTCTGTATCCAATGATTACGTGACAGTTGTAGAATTCCTTTGTATACCTCGTGTTTTTAATTTTCCTAAGAATAATCTCTTCAATTGATCTTCAATTTTCTCTCAACTGACTTAGCTCTAAATTTTCAGTAACCTAACTAACTTGAAGATTTTTCAGAATATTGCAGTCATGGAAGATCTCACCAATTCATGAGCGAATCTATTGTCAATCCAGATTCTTTCATTGCTATATCTTGCGACAGCTGGAAGGACTTTAAATCTGGAAAATGTAGTACGAAGACTCAAATTGTATTCATGGGCGAGAAACTAAGTTACGAAACTCGTGGAACTTATTTCCTGGAAACCAATTCTGAATCGCCCTTCGGCAGAGGTAGACAATAATATTTTTTTTTACTTTTTCTTAGGTCATTTTTTTGTGATAACGACCATAAAAAGAAGTTAAATTCTCTTGATCAAGTGATTATTGTTATTATTCTCAAACAATATATATATATAGGTATCGTTGAGATAACATTATCATTAAAAAATTACTCTTATAAAAAGCAATAACAGTTATATAAATATTATTGCTTGTAATACAGTTATAGGTTACAATAAACTCTACATGTATAAAATACTAACGTGCTTTCAGTACCAAGTTCTAGGAACTATTCGAGTCTAAAATATGTTCTGCTAAAATAAGAGAATCACCTTTCGGTGAGTTCTCTGCTTCGCCGCTAATTAACAATCTGTACTTCCGTCGCACTAAGTTCCAGTCGACGACATCGTTAATGTTCGCAGTGGCATTAATCGACTTATTGCTTCCTGAGGCACTTGAAACTAACGGGGAAAATGCTACACCAGGTCCAGACAGCGGCATCACCTTATTATTCTGAAATTGAAAAGCAACAGATGAAGGATTTGAAAAATCAAAAGTAAGAACTCCTAATAAATTATTTATTCAATCTAATTCAACTCGCAGAAATGTTATTCTAAGAAACAGTTTTAATCTCTTCTAAATTCTTTTGAATTTACTTTAAAATTTTGTGCAAATACTCACAGCAGATAATTTTATCCGTGTTAATCTACATCGATTTATGAAGCTTCGTAACTTGGTTACTGGGTTTGCCTTTTTCCATTGCTCGTTGTAAACTTGAATTAAATATATTGCCCAGGTGGTGATTAAATTTAGGGGCGAGGGTGCGGTTGTTGTTCTAAAATGTAAAATTGTAATAGTGATCAATATTTCATTCAATTTTGTGTGTAGTCTTCGAGTTAATTAAAATTTTGTTTACTTCTGCATATTGCGGATAAGTTTACTGAGTCCATATTTCCACTCTATATCACTCTGTAATTGAATGCTGTGGTATGTGTCGCTCATCATGGCAATGAGTAGATTCATTAAGATGATTACAGTCACCAGCATGTAAGCAGAGAAGGATATCTAGTCGGAAAAAATGCAATTTTATATTATTTCTCTCTGAAGAAAAAAGACTTTTATAACTTTTGTTTCGTCTCAGGACCGAAACGAAAGTTTCGTGATCTTTATTTTTATCTTTATTTTTTTAAGCGTGTACGAATATTAGGAATAAAATCAGTCGAAATAATTGTCACTGATAATATGTGATAGTTTTACCATATAAAATACAATTTTACCTTAAACAAATACAATGTCCAATCTGGCTGATTGTGTTGTTGCAGAGCTATATCAGCAGTATCCTTCTGACCAAAAATAGAGAAAAAAAGTTTCTCTACAATGTCGAGCGGACTCACTAATACTGGAAATATTAAGTATATTGAATTACCTTAAAAATTGATTAATCACGTAAATTCAATGAGCCTACTAAATTCTTAAAAATTTATTTACGATGATAGGGAAATTTAACTACAAAAAAGTGAATAAGAATAAAGAATAAGAATAAAAGGTGGTATTAAAACTACACATGGTGATTTTCGTATAATAAGATAGTTTAGGGTCGGTGGACCAATTTCCAAACCAAAAGTTTTAATTCCTCATTTTATTCAAAAAATATTATAATTAAATATTTTTTAGTTCTATATGTCTACTTCTTTTAGAAGTAGGATTGTGTCTATAGAACAAAAAAAATTTGTGATATAGAGCAAAAAAATATTTAATTACAATGATTGTTAAGTAAAATGAATAAATTGAATTTTGAGATTAGAACTTGGATCCATCGCCCTTAAAGAACATTTTTTTTTCGAGTTAAGGAATAAGAATTAAATTTAAATATGGCATCGAGAGGACATGATAAATGTTATTTTTTCCAAGATTGGTTGAAAGATGTTAAAAAGTTGACTTTAAACTAACAAGTTTTATAATATATTGTCCTGTCGATGTAAGTAAAATTGTATGTGCAATCTAAAGACATAAAGTTATCTACTCTAAATGAAAAAATGCAAACAATGTTCATATAATAAAAGTTTGAAAAGCTATAGAGTAAAAATGTGTCGAGAAAATAAGAATACTTAATTAGTTCATAATTTTCGAGAAATTATGGGAAAAGCTTTCTCTCGTGAGTTTTTATCTAGTATGGCATAATTGTAGGGCTGAGAAGTTTTTTTTTCTATTATATAAACGGAAATTTCAATTTTAGTCACTCTAAGCTTTTCTTTGAATTTTAGTTATACCACGTGAATGTTTCTCTTCAATGAAGAAAATAAGCAGTATAGAAGAAAATGGCTTATTGTATGTATTATATTTGACATGAAGGTATTAAAAATATAGAGAAAAGTACGTGGGAATATTAAAGTAAATATAAAAATATTTAAGCAAAGAAGTATAAAATACAAAGTATCTACAGATATCGTAAGAAGAAATAAATTGAATGACGCAATCAGTATATAATACGTAGTGTGCATGCCAATCGAGCCTTCAAGTATCATTACATAATATCTCATTATCCCATCTATAACAGGACCTAATTCTTTAAAGTCTAATCGAATTATGCACATGCACGTTATTGAATTTTTTATCTACGAGTAATATTCGACTAGAAAATATGTAAGAACATACATACGATACTGACTAACCGTGAAAAAGACGTCTGACGAACTAAGTACACGCAGACTATGTCCTTGCTGCCTCTAAAACGTTGTAGGCAATCGATTAGAGAGCGAGTCGATTATTAGGTACCAAAAATAGTAATACGAGGCATACGAGATCGAACTATAATGTTTTTATTTGTAGGAAACGTTTAAAGGAGGTACAAGAAGAAATAATCTAGTAGATAAAAGAGAGGAGTTACGATGATTGTCCTTTGATGAAGAGTCTCTTTTGCATTGTTTATGACGCCGGCAATGGTGACAATCTTTCATTTCCTCCTGCGACTGAAGTGGTTGGCTCCTCGAAAACCGAAAGAATATCCTCAGTAGGTTCCTTCGTATCATCAATTGACTTCTTGGACTCTATGCCGACTAGACCGCGGTATTTCCTCCGAACAGCGTCCCAGTCAACAACTGTGTCTATCCTTGGTACGTTGCTGAATGATAATTGACTACCAAGAGGGCTTAGATGGACCACAGATAATGCCACACTATCTTTGTGTCCAACTTGGGTCTTCTTGACCTTGGAGAGCCATTTCGCACCCATTTTAGAACGAGCTGACATCCTGTCACCTCGCTGAAGACCCATCATATGTACCAGAGATGGTCGCTGCTTCTTGGCTTTACGCTTCTTACAGGCTTTGCAGAGATATGATATCCAAGTCGTTAGTAGATTCAACGGAGATGGAGCGGTGGTAGTCCTACATTGATGTATTTTTTATCAGGATCACAGACGCAAAAATGGAAGGAAATAGTTTGTAACTTTGTGCTCGCGTGCAAATTCAAGCTTACATTAAGCAGTGCAGTGAACTGTTGTGAGATGGAATCTGAATTTCTGTTAGCATATATTTTGTGTTAGCAATAACTTGGGAGTAATTCCATCTCACAAAAAAGGTTCAGATGATGTATAAAAACGTGTGAGATATTGATGCTTGATTCCAGCGGTGACACCTTACCTGTGCATGTTTCTTATGAGTTTGCTTAGACCATATTTCCATTCGATGTCAGACTGAGCCTGAATCCTCTGATAGGTGTCACTCATCATGGCAATGAGAAGGTTAATAAGTACGACAACTGACACCAACATATATATTCCAAAGGCCAGCTTGAAGAGATTAATAGTCCATGATGGTTGATCTGAATGGACCTTGAAATTTTCATAAGTCGTCTGCCCAAAGATGGCGAAGAACAGTAGCTCAACTGCCACTACTGGATTCATCCTGACTGGAAATATGTATCAACAATATTGTCTCATGAACGACTGTTTTACTACGCATCATGCGAATCGCACGCACGTTTCATGCCATAACCGCTAATATCTATCGAATTGAAAAAAAATCTCGTTCAAGGACCTATTCTAATGTTGATATATATACAAAGGAACTCCTTTGACGTCACTCTATGGTTCTAAGGGCATAATGCAATTTATGTCACTCATATTAATTGTGTTATCGTCATTCGTCGAGCATAACGAGACACCCTCGCAAACGTTGCACGCATGCAAACTATTTAGTTTGAGATTTACAACTACTATACCATTTCTTCAACATCTTCAAGGCCTTATCTGACATGTGGATTAGGGTGGTCCTTACATTGGGAGCCAAAAAATTCAAAATAATTGAAGCCAATTTCCGTCATTAGGAACAAACGATTTTTAAAAAAAAAGTGAAAATAAGGACCACCCTAATGTATAGTGATGAATTATGTGTGGTTGCGGATGATTTTAGGCAATGATAGAAACATACGCCGCGAGTCATGCTGTTTATGATTGGGCCATTGGCCGATGAGGCGTTTATTTGGCATACTCAGTACAGATTTTCGACGACACATGGTTACTTACTTAGATTCTAATCTAGTGCTTGATCCCTGATGTAATGCAGGGATGGATCGAGCACCACCTTCCAAACTCTTGTTCTTGTTTGCGTTTCGTGTGGGATATAACTTTACCTATGGGACATTATTATACAAGAAAAAAATGTCTCAAAATATTCGAATTCTTTTACTGATATACTCTTTACTTGATAATCTTATCTTTACAGACTTTACATTGACAATTTTAACGCCAATTAGATAGACAAGTATGTATAAAAGTTTATATAGGTGGAGTCGACGCTGTAACAGGAACCGTGGAAGCGTTCGAGGCAGTTGGTCCGATGTCCTCCTCATTTTCATCATCGTTTTCCTTTTCTTCTTTTTCAACGTCCTTCTCAGGTTCACTTCCAGTGAGAGCAAGATATTTTTTCCTAATTGAGTCCCAATCAACAACACTCTCGATTCGTGTTGCACTGTTGAAAGACAACTGACTGCCTAAGGGACTAAGATGTACTACGGAAAGAGCAACACTGTCCTTAGGACGAACTTGGCCCTTCTTAACTTTGGAGAGCCACTTAGCCCCCATCTTAGAACGAGGTGACAACCTTCCTGTACGCTGCAAACCCATCATGTGCACCAAGGATGGACGCTTTCTCCTAGCTGCTTGTTGCTTCCATTGTTTGATGAAGTAGACGATCCAAGTTGTCATCAGATTCAATGGTGAAGGGGCAGTGGTAGTTCTGTAATACGCAACTTGGTGATTTCTTGAAGCCCCGTGAATGATTGTGTTTTGAATACGGATTCTTCGAGTTTAACACGAAGTCCGGGGCATGCTTCAAAATCTTTTTCGAAATAGGGAAAGACAGTGCAGTTTTTAGAGTATTCTAAGGCTTGTGCATTTAATTGATTTTGGGGCTGATGAAAGCAAAAGTTGGAATTCTCATTGTCAGAAATATATCTCTGTTTAATAATTAACCCGTTACCATTACCGTTGCCCAAAATAAGTAACGCAGGATCTCTACTGTACAGGAATTTAAGGAATTCTGGGAATTATCCGGGAATTTAAAAAAATTTGGAAACTTATATATTTCTAACAATTATTAATTCATTAGAATACGTATAGCTCTTTTTGAAAAACAAAATTTCATGAAAAATATAGTTATAGAATACAGAAAGTTAATTCTTTGTATTAAATGAAAGAAAACTATTTATACTCTCAAAAAGTCATAAAAAAGGACTGCCTTCAAACCCGTTTTAAATGTCTTTCAGTTTCTTAAAGTCACTTAAAACTTCTCGAATCTCTTGAAATTTTTGGAAAAGCTTTTTGAAAACTTTTAAATGACTAACTTAATTCATGCAATTTAATATCATGACATGCGTCTACATATGGAATATTCTAAAAACTCAAAGAATGATGCAGTGCATAAAAATGATTAATAAAAACCATGACATTGAATTATAAATTTTAGATATACCAATTCTTATTAAAAAACAACTGTTTTATTATTATAGAATAGAAAAAGACTGCCCAGCATCGACGAGGGATTGAAATTGGCATTGGTAGACCACAAGCTTCACGCGAGTTTAGAGTATGAAACAAGTTGAAAATGAATGAGGTATGTATTCGATACACCCTACAATAATTTCGACGGAATGTCTAAGCATATAGTAAAGCTTGTAACCTGGACGTAGATTAAAAGAAGAAGCACGAAGATGCATGCGTTTGATTTGATCAAACAAAAATAAGACTAACAATAAGGCTTACCTGTGCATATTTCTAATCAGCTTACTGAGTCCATACTTCCACTCAATATCTGACTGTGCCTGTATCCGCTGGTAAGTGTCACTCATCATAGCAATGAGTAGATTAATTAACACCACTACTGAGACCAACATGTAAACACCAAAGGCCAGTTTGAACAGACCCGAGGTCCATTCGGGCTGCTGGGTCTCGACCTTTAGCTCGCTGTGGGTCGTTTGACCGAAGACCGCGAAGAAGAGGTACTCGAAGGCGAGTACTGGGTTCATCTTCACTGTAATTCGAGGCAATGTTTGTTTTTGGGATTCGGTTAGGGTATCTACGTGAACTCTCTACGCGTGTACGAACGAACATGCTCATGCTACGGAAAATGGCCATGCTCGGGCTGTTGTGTTGATACGATTTGATGCATGCTGGTCAGAAGACTGAATACCGCTTTGCACTTTTATTTTGTTACATCGACGAGCATGCCACACTCGGGCTTCGTGATTCCGTGCAAAACATTGAAAGTCATTCGCTATCACGGCATTTTTTGCACTTCAGCAAACAGCAAGGCTCATTAAATGAGGAAACTCAAACATGGGAAAGATATGGGTTCGTGCTCATTCCAGAATACAAAATTTGCCGCATCCGTTCTGCACGAATCGTCAACTTTTTGGCTGTATTTCCGCAAATGAATTCTGGTGTCATTGTCTTCGGATCTCCTCTGTCTGGGAAACTTCTTTCCTAATGATGAACATTTCTTCCTGCATCATCCTGCATCTTCTTGCATCATCCCTGCAGATTTGGCAAAGTGGTGCGCTTCGTTCTCTGTGATTTTGCACAAAAGTGCAGCATGCATCATTAACCACCTTTCTCTCTCACATTCTTTCTTCTTGTTCTTGGATGAATAGTTTTTTTTTTCTAATTCGCATTTCCCTTCTGCTTTAAAACACTCAAGACAAACTTCAAACGTGTACATGCAAATTAGTAATTGAAACTCGGTGGCTCATCTCGATCGATTGACTCGGACTTACGTATACAATAAACAAAACGCAGTGCCCACGAAAAAACAACAGTGCGCTGACCATCCGGTTCATTGTCATGGACATAATATAATACATGTAATTTGAACTCTTTTAGCGATGCTCTAAGGCCGCACGAGCACAAACAGGGTTGCTTTCAATGATGCACACACATTGCAAAACGCACAACGTTCCTGCTTTCGAGCGAAGAGCTGTGAATAAAATATTTCAAGGGCGCCTGGGAATTTCATTTTTGAATCATAAAATTGCTAATTTAACAAATTAAACTACAGAAAATAGGCATAGAAATGTCTCTTCAGTATCACTGAATGAAACTAGAATCTCATAGTTATTCTAACTCTTATACAAACAAATACAGACATGCTATAGAGAAAATTAGCCCCGAATTAATTAAACTATTACAGAGCCCAATAAAATTTCATTAGTGATTCCCAGGCGAAAGGAGAGGATGATCGCAACTGCGAAACAGTTTTATTTTTCATTTATCAGGCATTATTTGAGCAGGCAATTAACACACGGGCGCACACCGGCCAAAATGCATTTGCAGACGACACGACATCGAAGGTAGAGCATGTTCTGCATTCAGGCTATCGTTTAACCAGAGCGACTGGTAAAACTTACTATCTCGGGTGCTATCATCACAACACTCATTTTTTTTCTTGTAGCGTCCAGATCGGCGATTATTATGCGACGGGGGTGGCGATGTCGCTATCCATGTCGCTAAACTCTCAGTAACACTGGGCATCTTGTATTCTATACCATTGAAATTAATTTTGTTACGAATTTATGAGTCTACTTAGAGCGATTTTGAGATTGGAATATTCACTTGACCTTTTATGTGAAACGATAATAATAATAATAACGCAAATCGACTCTTTTCTTGAAATGCTTGTCAACATTTTCAAGCTGATGGATTATAATCTGAGTTGTGTAGTACCTTGGGAGATTATAAAACTAAATAATTCTATCTTTTGTGTAATAAGTTATTAAACAGGGATATTTATAGAGACTCCTGAAAACAAAAAGTATGCGTACAGCTCTCTCAATCTGAATTTTTAAGAATTACTGTTTAGATTAGTAATAAGAGAAAGCTGAGTAGTAGTTTAGTTTAGTTTAATTCGTTTAGTAATTTTTTATTTATATTTAATTAATTCAGATTGAGAGAAGTAGAACTGAAGTCTAGATTGCTGAATCCTTTAATTATGGTTGAATGCCTTTAAAATAATTCTGCATGCATTTTATAATTGTTTGTATTCTATGGAGCTTCGTAATCACCTTTCATTACAATTTCTATAATATTATTCGCAAAAAGTTAACGGCAAACGCTTCCTCATAGTTATATTATTTATTTCCATTGTTTAATTAACATCAATGGTTCCTAGACACATAATCGTAATATATAAATTTCATCGTTCTATTTTGAGAGTTCTGTGCATTCCACCTTGTTTGGCAGTATTTTAAAAATGGCAGTGAACATTTAGATTGATAAAAATCTATTATTTAACTTTGTAACACACCGACAATGTGCTAAAAAACTGTAAATAAGGATTTTCAAGCATTTCAAAGAAAAGGAACAAGTGAAACATCTATAATCTACACTATATATCTATTACTATCTATACTGTCTATAATATCTATATTACATTAAGAAAATGTGTTCATGAAACTTTACTGAACTGTTCAACAAAGTTGGGATATAAGGACAAGTTGGAGATTTTCTTACAGAATTTTACTGTACATTATTAAAGTTTACCACAAACTGTCATGTATTTGATAATATTCGGTATATCATTTGTCCTTACATCCCAACTTTGTTGAACAGTTCAGTAAAGTTTCATGGACATATTTTCTCCATGTATAAATTACGTAGCAAAGTAGTCTTGGATTATATTTTCTATATTCAAACATGAGTTGATAATTCCTACCAAAATTGAAGTATATTTTTCAGCTTATTGAACGATTATCACTTTCTAAGGTTTCATCTAGATTTAAAAAATTTTATATGACATATGTATAGTGACCTCACAAAATTCAGCAATCTTTAAACTTTGATACTTTGCATATTTTTCCATTTCAGGCGAGAATTTAAAAACGTCTACTAGTTGTAATCTAATAAAAATTTCTCTATTTAAACTTACATACGTAAGTAAGTAAGTAAGTAAGTTGGGAGGGAACACTAATTTTATAGCAAGCAATACTTTCTAAGAATTATTACCTCTAACAAGAAGATTGCGCTTTAAAGGGACTTGGAGTTCTAAAACAACATTAGTAAGCAAACAGAATATAAGTGAAACTTACCATCTGAAAAATGAGACTTCTTCTTTCGGTCTTCGATTCTTGCCTCTTCAGGAGACATGTTCTTGAATGCTTGATTGAGAGCCACAAAGTGCATGGAGAAACCAAACACAAAGATGGCCAAAACAGCCAAAAATCTGGCTAGATCTTTCATAAGGTTACCAATGATGATAGCCCAGGGCCCAAAGAGGTGATGAAAGGACAGGAAGTCGAGGATTTGTACACAAGCCAGTAGAAAACTCAACGCAAAAAGCTGATTCCTTAAGTACAACAAGGTCGGCCATTCGGGTCGTTTGACAATAAAAAATCCCATCAAATGGAAGGCGACACCAAATATGCCAAAAAGTAAGACAGCCAACTTTATCCATCCGAGTCCACTTTTGTCACTAGGATTCGTCAGTTCAAAAAGCAATAAACCGGAGAGCATCACCAAAAGACACCATTCGTACCAATAAGGCAGAAGATTATTTCGAACAACTGGATAAATCGGCGTGATGCCGACTAAGAGCAAAAAAACCATCAGATATATGTGTGATGTCAAATACGACATGAATTTTATGATCGGCACATTATTGTATTTGTGTCCCAAGGGTAGAGCAAACACCACCCAAACTGGAGGGCAAATTAGAAAAGCGATGAAGAGTAACATGGTCCGAAAAGCATTCCAGTTCAGACTACCTCGCCAAAGTTCTTGTAGGTACCTTTGAACAACTGTGTGAGCAATCACCTCTTTCTGTTCATTTTCAATGAGAACGTCTAAAAACTCGACGTTCCTTCGATCCATGGATGTCAGGATCCTTCCAGCAGAGTCTGCACCAGCTGCAAGTGCCAGTAGCTCAGTAGCCATGGTTTCACACTGTTTTCCAGCAGCTATCAGGTCTTTTGCTCTCTCCTTTTCCTTCTCAGATAATTTCATGTAAATGTTAGATAATTTTGCTGCTGTATCGACTGGTGCTGGCGAAACGAGGACAAACTCCTCTATGGGCTTGTTGTTGTGACTCTTGCTGCATATCATCATATTGTAGACAAACTGCAAGTCAAAGAAATGAAAAATGAGACAATTGAAAAGAAGTTTTCGGGGTTTTAGCAGACGAGATGGATGGCATGACCTGGATGTGTGTGTGTATTTTATACAAGTAGAATATGAATACAGCTCTAGACTTGTAAAGCTCTGTCAAAGAGTTTCAGAACGTAGCAGTTGGAATTTGCGTGATTAGGAAACGTTAGAGTATAAATCTGTTTGCAGGAAAAATGGGTAATAAAGTCTATAGATTGTGGCAAACTGAGAAGCAAATAATCTACCCTCTTGTCCTCCATGAGGGCGTAGGTGTCGTGCTCTTTTTCCATGAGATACTTGAGAACATCGTTGTGACCTTCGGAAGCTGCAAACCAAATAGGAGCACTTCCAAGATTTGTTTCGTTCTTAGGTGACGCTCCACTCTCGACTAAGAGTTTAACGACGTCGAGATAACCTGCCCTTGCAGCACAATGCAAAGGCGTCCAGCCGTTTTTGTCTGTGGCATTTATATCTGCACCTTGACCCAGCAGGACTTCGACCATCTGGTAATGACCATGAGTGGCGGCGATGTGTAGTCCTGTCTTTCCGTAACGATCAGCACTATGCAACAGTTCTGCTGACCTACTGAGGAGAAGACCCACTACTGTGATGTGACCTCCGAAACAAGCCAGGTGAAGTGAGTTGAATCCGTTTTCGACCGTCGCTGCATCTACCTGTTGGGGTTGCACAGAGCTGTTAGATGATGTACTACACATGCTTCCAAGAGTAGAGAACAGATGAGCATCTTGGGAATTTTTATAGTAAAGGATCCCTGGCAAAAGTTTCTGATTGAATCATTCCAGAATGCATATCATCATATGTTTCAGTCTGCATACAATCAGTATTTCAATTATTCTTGTATGTAAATAGCAAAAATAAGGGACATAAACTTTAAATAGCAAATAATGAGTCATAAGCATATGACCTTGAAAGAAGTTTATGGCAAAACC
>JAUESI010000036.1:10644097-10659011 GCA_032275145.1 Synergus laeviventris
AAATAAGGGACATAAACTTTAAATAGCAAATAATGAGTCATAAGCATATGACCTTGAAAGAAGTTTATGGCAAAACCTCACACATTTTACCGCCATTTATTGGATGGTAATTATTTGGCTTCAAAGTAGTAAAACCATGTTTAAAATAATTAGGATGTAATTTGTTTTCATGTGTGACGAAAATACCACGAAACTAAAGCGAGTCCATTTAATAAACATGAAGGTGAACTTGGTATACCATATGTTCAAATGACCAATTGTTAAAGGAAGTGACCAACTGACCATACGTAAATTGTCTCCTTGAAGGTTTTGTATCAGGACTATACATTAATTTTGTACCATATATCAAAATAATTAATAGCTAGGTTTGTGAAAGGACAATAAACTAGCAGTATCATGTTTGTACCTGAACTCCCGCAGAGTTCAAAAGCAATCGAACGACGTTCTCGTTTCCTGAATAAGCCGCCAGATGAAGAGGCGTCATTCCCGATTCACTTCCTAGCTCGCCCACCAGTGATCCTCCAGTAGGTGGATCAGATTTCACAGTTCCTGGCACATGGGTCAGTAACTCTCTGACGGTATCTGAAACAGACAATCGATCCATTACAATTCGGTGGTATGTTTCGTGTCTCTCGTACGTCTCCGTCAACCGACATTGAGCAAGGTAGTTTAAAACCAATTTCAGAGCTTCCTATATATACATATTCAAATGCGGTTTCAGTCCCACGAAAGACTAAGAAAACCTAATGACATGATGGCTGCTAATTTTATTATCCTTCCAAACATTGTCACGGAAAGGAGCCATTTTCATTCACAACATTATCGAACGCTCACTTTAGCTCTTTCTTTAAAAATCGAGCTGAAGAATCTCCTATAAAGAATATTAAAGAGACTTGGAGTCTGATAATGGTCATTTATATCGAAGTAGTCGATATAATTATACTTTCTCTTACTCTTGTTTTAATGTAAAAACTTTTACTAATGGCAATGTATGTAATCAGAGGAAGCTATACGAAGGAATTTTAAAACCAAGGAAATAAAAGCACCCTCTCATTAGTGATTATTATGACGGTACACCACATGGCTCAGCGATATCACGCAATTATGATCTGCTTTGTAAATGTGCGCACCGGCCATTTACTTTAAAGAAAGATCCCTGATTTCTCGGACCCCGTGACTTACACTGTGACGAACTAGCCACTGAAACTTTTGAGCCTATCGTGCAAATTATATGAGACCTTGGCGCAAGGTCTACTTATCTCGAATCCAATCATTTGCACCCGGTTTCGTCACGACATTCTCCTTTTGTTTCGACATTTCATGTAATCTTCACACAGGCTTTGTCATCGTTCAACCTCAATATGTTAAAAGAAAAATTAACGAAATATGATATAGTTCAGAATTTTTAGTGAAGTTCATTCCGCCATTCAAATTGAAAAAATATATTTGAAATGCTTAAAAATTTCAAATTGGTATCATGTAATGTTGTATCTTTTTGTATGTGAATATCCCTAAACCTGTCATTACATCATCGTCATAGTAAACGTCATTATGTCAGTTGCGCTCGTCATGAAGCCTTTAAGTACCATATTTTGTACAAGTACATGCACGTATGTTCTTCCACCACTGACATCGAAGGGTAGACTTTTCAAAAGCGTGGGATAGAGATTTTGCGTGATGCGTGCCACTTGTTAGAAAGACTAAGGGTGAAAAGTCAAGTCAAAGGGTTGTCAGAGGGATCACCACCGCTTGCAGAGTCACGCAAAACCTATTTTATCGGTGTTTCATAGTTATATATATTGCTTTTAAAGTGATTTTATAAAATGTCATCAATCATAAAGCAGTTAAAAAAGTCCGATTATAACATTCTTAAATACATAATTTCAATAGATAATATGTTTCTCTCTTTTTAGAGTTTAGCTTTCAATGTCCTCAAAATATATATTATCTTCTCTGTGCTACAGATAGAATCCAGTAATGACTCAACCTTCTGTTTTGAGGCAATTACGGTTTTAAATTTCGACATTTTATCATCTTTAATCGTCAGCTGGTAAGTGTTTAGTTATTTTCGTATGGCGGTCAAGGGGTCAAGATCGCTCTAGCCCTTTGCTTCATATCTTATATGCCAAATCTCCTTTCAAGATTCACTATTCACATTGGTCGAGTAGTTTTCAAGGCTCGCTTGATATCGCTATTATGAATAAAAAACTTGTAATCTCTGGGAAAATACTACATTTTGAATAGCATTTATTGGAAAGGAAACAAATAAAATTCGAGGGATTCCTTGGAAAAAACAGATGATCTAGATTATTACTTGGTTCCGTGCAGTTAGAGTCGGAGGTGGTTTGTGTGACCGAAGGATATTTGCAAGTCAATAAAGGTAAGAAACCCAGTCTAAAAAATCGTGCAGCTTTGAAGGCTCAATTTAAAAAGTTTTAATGCACTGTAATGATGTATGTATTATGAATTTAATAGAGTTACTCATACTTTTGATATATGTAGATGATTTTTTGCAACTCACCAGCTTGACCAAAGTAGGCAGCCACATGAAGAGCCGTCACACCAAGTTTCTTGCTAGAGATCCTAAGGGACTGCGAAGACCTCATAACTTCCAGAACTTGACCATGTCCATGTTGAGCGGCTAGATGGACGGCGGTGAAACCAGCTCTATTTTCATCAGCACAAGAAGCTCCCGCTCTGACTAAAGCTTTTACAACCTCAGCATGGCCCCCTTCAGCTGCCAACTGAAGTGGTGTAGCCTCTGTTAATTTATTTCTAGCCGAAATAACACCTTGTCTATCAAACTTCATCAATTCCTCTATCACTCTCACACTGCCTTGCATAGCTGCAATATGTGCACAAGTGTTTCCATCCTTGGTGCATGCCATCACCAAACTCGGATGCCTCTGCAGAAAGAGTTGAGCAACTTCTGCATAGTTGTTCATCGCAGCTGCATGAATTGGCTTCTGGCCCTGATCATCGGTCGCGTCTATGCTGGCACCTAATTCAAGCAACAGCTTGCACACCTCCAACTGACCAGCACCAGCAGCCAAATGAAGAGGAGTCTGTTTTTTTAGTGTTAGCACGTCTATCGCCGCTCCATGATCTTGTACTAAAAATTTTACAAGGTCGGTGTAACCATTCATGGCAGCTAGGTGAAGAGCTGTTCTCCCAACACGAGATTTAGAATTGATGAAGGCTTTATTGGCTAAGAGGGCGTCACAGACTTCAATGTAACCTCGTTCAGATGCTAGATGAAGAGCTGATCTACCTTCCAAATCAAATACGTCAACCCTCGCATGATTTCCCAAGAGATTCGAAACCAGTTCCATATGTCCTTTATGTGCAGCAATCAACAAAGGGGTCCAACCAACTGCATTCTGCCTATTCAAGGCTTTTTGAACTTCGGTCGCTGACATGCCGGAGATCATTTCTGACAATACTTCGTTGTTCCCTGCAGCAGCACAATGATGAAAAGCTGTGTCTTGTGCTTGCTTCGTTTGCAGAGATACATCAGCACCACTTTCCAGAAGAGCTCGAACAACTGCTCGATCGTCTCCAGGAACTATTACTTCTGGAGGCTCAATCTGAGCAGAGTAATGGAGAGCACTGGCTCCTTCATTCGTCAGGCTGTTCACGTAAGCTGTCGCTAGATCTTGACCTTTCTTTTCCTTTACGAATTCAATTAGGTGTCGAACTACGTCTGCTTTGCAACCTCTGCATGCTAGATGCAAAGGAGTTTCTCCATTCTGTGGAGTCAAATTGATAAGGTCATACCAAAAAAGTTTTTATATAAGAGGTCTACAAAATGTTTATACTTTTTTTCACTATTTAGACGGACTTGAATGCTTTTTCCGACTTGTTGAATGAGAAATTGGTGCCAATTATGATTTGGTGCAAGAAATAAAAGTTGTGCAGAGACATACATATGAATATTGTTTCGCATTACATGACAGTCCCGTACTTTAGACTTGAACATGGGGTCTCCACCATCATCCAATAGAAGTTTGAGGGTAGCTAAATTTCCATGGCTCGCTGCAACATGAATTGGCGTCTGACCATCATCGGTTGCCAAGTTTGGACCAGCACCAGATTTGAGCAACATCAGCGCACACCTGTCGCCATCCGGGACTCTGGAAGCTATGTGAAGTGGTGTCTCACGAAGTTTTCCACCTCTGACGTGCACCTCTGCACCGTAACCCAAGAGAGTCTCGACGACGGCAGGCTTCGCGCTTTCCACAGCGATATGTAAAGCGGTGTAATTGTCGTTCGTGGTAGCGTCGACCTAATACATGTCTGGTCAGAAAAGGCCTATTTTGAATAAACAAAGCCACCTCAACATACCTTTTCACCTCGTTGAAGCAGAGTACTGATGATTCCTACATGTCCGTATCTGGCTGCAGTATGAATGGACCTTGCACCACGTTTGTTGGGCATGTGAAGATACACACCTTTCTTGAACAACATGGTGGCACATTCGGAATGACCATTTAAAGAGGCTATATGCATTAACGTAGAACCATCTTTGGTTCTTTCGAAGATGCTGGCTTTAAATTTATCAGCGAGCAGTTCGATAATGGAAGCATGGCCGTTCTCAGCAGCCAAGTGCATAGGTGTGCGATCCTGATGATCGGCTATTGAAGCGGAAGCCCTGACCCCATAGAAATATTTTACAAGAGTTTCATCACCCTCAGCACTCGCGATGTGGAGAGCAGTCTGACCTTCCCCCTGAAATATAATACAGGTACCACTTCTATAGATTTACTACCATAAATTTATCCGACCTTGCTGTTCCTGCTGACCTTCTCAATATTTGCTAATCTTATCACCACTCTACATTTTTTTTCTTCGAATTTTAGATACTTTAGGATGCTTCTAAAGATATAGTGAGTAAAGAATCACTTCTGTGAATGTTTCTTACGTTCTGCATGTCCACTGAAGTCCCATAATCCACAAGGATTCTAACCATGTCTACATCTCTCCTTCTAGCTGCTAGATGTAAAGCCGAATCTCCTGCAGGTGTTGTGGCACGAAGTTGATCTGGAGCCTGTTGAGCCAGAAGTTCTCGACACATTGACTGGTTACCTGCTTCAACCGCGAGAAGAAGAGGAATCTTGCCACGCTGAAAGAGTTCATTTTTGCAAAGTTGTTTTTATTCGATTCGGTATGACAGACAGAATCAAAATGATAAGGAATTAGACTTCTACGTGAATTTCAATATTTAACTTCATAACTTCCTAATTAGTTATGTATTTTCAAAATCTGCAAAAGTCTGAAGAGAAGTCTACATGAATACATGCATATATACATATGTTCAAAATGAATTTGTGGTTGCAGCACTATACTGTTGCACAAGTTTCACTTTGCCTGTAGTCTCTGATTGCTTCTGACGGGTGCTTCGTAAGTCTCACTGTTCCGTGACTAAATTTACTGTTGAGACTGACTACCTGATACCTAACTCGTTATTCTTCTCTGAGTAATACTCACACAAAATGAGTAATTATTGTCTGTGCAAATCGTGTTAATAATTCTATAATCTATATATTACAGTCGCTAAGTTGCAGAAATGGAAAGGGATGATTAAGAGGATGAATTTCAAAGTCTACAGAAACCATCCAACATCACCTGACATATAAAAACATACTCGAGCTTCTTCAATAGACTTGATCGCTCGTTTCCAAATTCGACCAACGCCAGCTTGCAGCTTATTCTTCTGTATAAAGTCAATAACATGCACTTCAGACCTCTCTGAGGATCTATCACCTTCCTCTGGTGATTTACCAATGGGCATGACGTCATATCGAGGCTACAGAAAATTGTATCTAAGATAATTCTAAAAAAATGCGGTGAATGCAGTTGAGGAACTCGCGCTAGACTAAAATGCAATGCAAGTGTCAGGATCAGCTTCACGATGGGAACTAACGCTCGCAAGAAATGCATTTGCCCGTCGAAGGGCATAGCTCGATTAGAGATTGCCCTAATGGGACGTATTCATATCTTCTCGTGTTTCTTGGCACTCTCTTCGACTGACAGTCGATAGATGTAGGTTGTAGGTCTGCAGAACAATGGTAGAAGCATCGGCAATTCAGGAGTCGAGTAGGAAAAAGTTGAACAGACCATCAATACAGAAGATAGAGAGAGAGAGAGAGGGAGAGAAGAATTGTGGCGAACTCGGTACCAGGCTGTGATACCTTGGCAACCCTTGTCACGCGAGCTATGCTGCAGCTAGCTTTGAAAATGGGACTATCATGGAAAAATCTTTATCTGCTAATTCAAACTTTTACCGCGGACCATGCCCCTCGCCATGCAAATATTTCTGTCTCAGAGGTGGAATAGAATGCTGGTTAAAAGTTATTAATTGGAACCGACGTGAATGAAAGGTCGTTAGCGCCTTTGAATATACTTCAGTTGTTTTATTCATGCCCATGCAATGCAATATGTAGTACATTAATCAATGTTTTTGTTAGGAAATTTGACCTCTGGGATTAAAGTTTCTTTAATGATACTTGATATTGAAAACATATTGTCAATAAGATTTTTTAAATTACTTTTGATTATTATCGATTCAAGTTGGAACCAAACATTTTACAATGACGGTTTGAATATACTCACCCCATCAACTTTAAGTCTTATGTCTCGTCCAGCTGCACCTAATAAAGCCCGAAGAATTGAAGTGGCTGTCCCCGTTTGTCTGGAGGCAACAAGATGTACGGCTGTTTGGTGCCTCGGCTATAATATAAGTTTAACATGTGGTAATTATCATAAGAGCGAATTTAGCTTCACCAACTTTACGCTCTCAATAACAAACGGAGGTAAATAGCCTCGTTTTTGAGGAAAATATTTATTATTGCAAACATAAATTGGCGAAACTAAATTACTCTTATGATAAGTCATGTATCAACAATTTCTATTCTGTCATTCTATACACTCTACATGTTCTATATACATTCTAATCAACGTTATTTGTCATTGTAAGCAAAAATGCAATAAGGTTAGCGTTGTATTATTTGAATCTAGAGTCTATAGGAAAGAAAGAACTAAAAATAATTTCTATTGTAAAACAAATTTTAGCAATAGCAATAGATACTAATCTTGATATTACTTTCATGATAAGATGTATTCGTTCTCTTTCTGACACGCCATAACTATTTATCAGAAACGGAGGTATCAAAAAAATCTCTTTCATATACTGAATCTGAAACTTACCCCACCAGTAACGTAAGGATCGACACCTTTTTTTGACAAAAGTAATTTAACAACATCTTCTCTAGAATACATAGCAGCAATATGAAGTGCATTATAGTTATCCTGAAACAGAAAAAAATGTATTACGAAGTCAGGAATATAATTGATCTCGTTTAGTATAGTAGTTGAAATTTAAGTTTGGGTAACTGCACTGAACTTTTCAGAACTTTAAGGGCACTAATGAAAATACATATAGAACTTCAATAGACTTCTGAACTTTGCTGAATTGTATTCTAAGGTACTGCAGCTTACTGCAATGAACTTCAATTTTTTTGAGCTTTTACATGTTCAGCCTAATTATCTAGTTATTCAAACTCAGTATCTGGATATATTTAGATTGAATATCTAATGAAGAAAGCTTCTCGAATTCAACCCTTATAATTTCTGATGATATGTATATTCAATATCTTGACCTTGCATTGGTTTTTAATCGGCTGAATGAGTAATTTTGCGTAGAGAGAACGAGGATTCGGGTCGAGCAATCAAGTAATAAGGTCGTAGATTGCATTTTGCCGCACCCACCATTAACCGAAAGAACTTCGCCACTCTTCTGGTCGTTTCAATCACGGTTTATTAGCATGCAATTTGAAAATCATATTCAGGCTACTTGGGAGCGTTGTGGCGGTCGATAACATCTGCTTTTTAACTCCTAATCCTATTTGGGGTTCATCATCATTAAAGAAAAGCTGTTTCATTGTACTCAGAATGTAGAAATCTCAAAAATTCATAACTGTAGAAAAATTCCATCATTACTCTTAATGTATCATTCTTGATAAAACATGCGTCAATAACTGAAGTCGATTGTTGTAGTACCTTTTATGTACACAAAAATATTGCACAACTGCATGTAAAAGATATAGCATGCATGTTCGTACACTCTTATTTTCTTTTATCGTTTTGGATACTGCACAATCTTTTCGTCCCTGGATCAATAAAACTCTGCATATTTAAAGAAATATAACTTACTACACGAAATAATTTAAATTCCACAATCAGTTAAAGATTTAACTACAACATTGTATAAAAATGAAATTCAATATTGAGTAAATACTAATCTAATCTTGAAACTTCACATAGTGAATATTAAAAAACTTGTTTTTTTAATCTAAACCAAAAAAAGTTATCTCATTTAGATAAAATATTATTCGTCGCAAAGAGAGTGAACTTGAAGTCACTTAAAAAGGAGAAAAAAAAAATAAAGTGAGTTGCGTGAGCTTGAACAAACAAGAGGGCAACTTCTCTTTTTCAATCTACTTTATGGAGAGAAAAAATAATCGAAATTACAATTCGTAGGTCGTAGGAGTTAATTAGATCGACGACTATGTTCATTGTTCAGGTTTTCCGGGCATGTTTATCTTGGGCAAGGATCAAGCCACTTTTTCGTCCCACTGACTGACCGACCTACTTGCTTGCTACTTAATACTCGGTTACTCACTAGTACCCCTTGGCCTTGGCCCTCCTTCACGCAATCTTACCACCCTGAGTCGACTTTGCAACACGGATTACAAGTACTTAGATCATTAACTGTAGTTGTACATGTTCCATGGGCTCGCGTTACCCGCAACGTCCATGCGTTCACCGGTTGTGCATACTTTTTATATTCCATGGAATCAACGGTCACTTCAGTGCTTGTAACTTTTAATTCCACTTAAAAGTTACTCCACGATATCAGACGATCCTATATGTATTTTCATCACGAGAAGCAACTAGTTGCAAAACACGTGCATCCAAAAATAATGTAAACATTTATCATATTCTTGACCACGCCCTTTAACTATTTTATAGGATACGCCTATTGTTTGGCGAAATACCACGCCCACATTGTTTGACCCATATCTTTTACGAAGAATAATTTCCTTCATCTCGCCCCTTAATTTTCTCGATCTACATAACCTAATCATGTTATAAGACACGCCCGTATATACCACGCCCATATTCTTTGACCCGCCCATTTTCTCTGGCTACGCCCACCAATAAATTCATAGTTACAAACCTTAATTGTGTCATAAAACCTACCCACTTTTTGAATAAATACCACGCCCACATGTTTTGACCCGCCCATTTTCCTTATAGACTAGACCTTAGATTCGGCTTTTTTTAACCGGAAATTTTCATCAAACAGGAAGAATTACTTACATTATTTCTAGCCCCAATATCAGCACCAAGATCGATCATTCTATCCAAAAATGCCGTGCGATTGTCCTTTACGGCATACATCAGTGGAGTCATGTTAGTCGCCTGCAATAAAATGATTATTGTTGAATGCATTTTTATTTTATTGATAACTGCACTGAAATGATATTTTTGTTTCAAATAATATTGTGGCTTCGGTGAGAATTAATAAGAAATCTTTCTCAATTTTCTGACACTAAAAGCCTCACTCAATTTCTTTACGCGGCCGAATGTTATTGTTGACTCAGCGTATTTTCCGAGAAACTATAATACTCTCCCGGTTCTTATATTTCCAAGAACATCTTAGTCTGATCACAATAGTTCAAAAATGGAGTCAATGTTCCAGGATGAAAAAGCAGAAATCTTCAATCAATAGGAAAACAAAGTAATTGCTCAATAAATGAAATATTTAGGAACCCGCGTGGATAGCTGGCCCCTCATGAAGGGTCCTACGTAGTTTGCCCCTTTAGTATGTTGGACCCTCGATGGAAAACTATATAAAGGTGAAAAAAGTACACTTTTAATTGTTAATAACAATTTAATCTTCTCTTCTAGAAGTAACTTTTTGGTTTAAATTCAAGTTGGTGATCAGATTTAGAATTTATTGTGGCAAATAATGAAGGGACAAAAAAAAAGGTACTAGCCATTGTAGGTTCCAGGAAGGCCCCAACGGGGCATACTATATGGATGCGCGATTTTGTGAGGCCTCTAAAGGTCCAAGATTTAAAAATGTCTAAGCTGGGCAATTTCCACACGGGAAGAAAATATTTAACTATAAATATAAAAACCAACCTAATTATCAAAATTGATTCGAAAGAGTTTGTTATGATTATTATTATTATTGTAAAAATAGCATTTTCAAATTCAATTTTAAATTTAAATGTGTCTTACTGAGTCTATTTTGAGGTAGTATTTCAACAAGATTTCTTTTGAAATTGAAAAATTCCGTATATAAACATTTTTTGAACTGATTATTTTCCGTTCTCCCTCTCTAAGCATCCCGTGCAGAAATTTTTATAGGATCCTGATAGGATCTTAGCCAGTTTTCCCTAGTGCTAGTGTGGTCCTGATCTGGAAACCCGGAAAGAACCCCACAAGGCGCGACACGCTGTCACTGGTAAGTACCCCACTTAGGAAAAACCGGCCAATACTCCTTCAAGATTGAAAAAATATTCAGATTCATTATTTGCAATATTTGATTACTTAACTAGTTAATTTTCTAAAAACAAAAATCCTATTATAAAAAAGTGGCAATAATTATATTGAAACAAATGGTTTTAAGAGATTTTTTGAAGAATTTCAAAATAATTCACGGGATTTTCAAGATTTTAGAGTAATTTAATTTTTTTTTAAGTATTTCGGAAGAATTTTTAAGGATTTTCAAAAGATTTGAAAATCAATGTTAAGGAATTTAAAGGGATTTCAAGAAATTGAAAGTGATTCTAAGATTTTAAGAAATTATATAAGATTTCAAAAATATTTAGATTTCCACAAGGATTTCAAGAGTATTTAAAGCGATTTAAATAGATTTCAAGTCATTTTAAAGAATTTCAAAAGAATTCTGGGGTCTTTTTCACGGAACTTAATTATATTCAAAAATTTTTAATGATTTTCTAAAAATTTAAAGTGATTTTAAAGAATTCAAGGAAATTTCGAGAGGTCTAACTGATTCTGAAGAATTTAGAAGGATTTCAAGTGATTTGAATTAATTCAAAGCGATTTAAATAGACTTCAAGATATTTTAAAAGATTGCAAGTGATTTTAGAGAATTTAAAGAGATTTTAAGTGATTTTAGGGAATTGAAAGGGATTTCGAGAGATATTGCAAAATTTCCAATATATAAAGATTTCCTACTGAATTTTAAGGGATTTTAAATGACATTTCAAGATATTTCAAATGATCTTAAAGAGTTTTTGATGGAATTTAAAAAAAAATTCAAAATACTTTCAGGATTTTGAATCATTTTTAAAGATATTAAAAAATTTCAAAGAATTTTCAAGAATTTGCACTTATCAAAATAAGTAAAAGGATTTACAAACTCTTGTAAGTCTGTTGAAATTTCTTTACATCTTTAATTGTTAAAAAATTATGAAAAAAATATAGTCATAGAATGTAGTGTAATAATAATTTTCATGGAAACCTGTTTAAAGTTCCTAGAAATATGTCCGTATTTGTCAACAATACAAAATATTGGTTAAATGCCCTGTTTCATTATCAACAATATCTCATTGTCAGTTTTATAAAATTATTTTAACGTGGGAATACCAAAGTAACATTGGTGTTCAGTGAGATATTACTACCAGATCGTCGTCCCCTAAGTATGACTAATTATATAAAAACAATTTGAATGAAAATTTCTGCACGGGATGTTGCATTAACATCTTATAATAATGATGTGTTTTTGTATTCATAAAAATTGAACGAACCGGGTCCATGACACCAGCCAGGGGCTGAAGATTTGCATCCTCGCCCGCATTCTGTACCGCCTTCTCCAGAGATTTGAGCAGCTGGTCCACGGGTGACCATTCTCCTCTGGATGCAAGACCCAAAAGTCTTTGTGCACCTTCCCTCGCAGTTGCTCCCGCAGATCCAGGTTTACTTCCTGGTTGCGATGGCTCTGCACTAGCCGCTCCATTGCTGCCTGTCGAACCCGAACCTCCATCATCTTTAGCACCCGCCGGGCTCTCTTCTTTGCTCGAAGAGCTTTTCTTGTCGTCCTTGACAGTGGATTTCTTGTTGCTACTCATCTTACGTCGTAAGTTCTTGCCACGATCATGGCTCGATCAAACATCGATCAGCGACTTCGCCGATCACCAACTTGCCAATCCTCAATGTATTCGTTATACCAATTATTATTTACACCAATTATTATTTCCACCTATCGTATAAATTACACCAAATTTAGAAAATAGTCACTATTAATTTCTGTTCATATTTCCACCGATAAAAAGAACTCGAAGTAGTTCAACCTCCACAAATTTCCTCTATTCAAAATTTTCACTCCATTCTTTTACTTTTTACAGTAAGTATATCAACGATATTTTACCGCACTGATGATTTGGGGTCTTCACTTCGGGATAGACCGGTTAGAACCAAAAAGCAGTGGAAACATCTACTTAAAAAATCTGGAATTTGACCAGTTTTTGAATATCTTACTATACTTAGAAGAAGTTATATTTAAAAAAGAGTCAAGTTTTAAGAAATGCTTCGCGAGAGAGGAAAGACAGTTGTTGGCAAGATTGGTGTTCTCCTCGCGAATTTCCTCACGAGTCTGAGGACTTGGTCTGCTGCTGCAAGAGGGTGGCTTTCGACCCTCATAGTAGCGGGATCGACCAATCGCAGGCAGGCTGCTGAGGTTTGTTAATTTTCACGGTGGCAGGTCGCGCAGACTGTAGGTTGTAGGTTATACAGGTACTATAAAGGTAGAGTAGCTGTAAGACGGTAAGAAACGCTCCTGAGGCGGGGGTTGTTCTACCGTCGACACGCGACTTCCGGTTGGGGATGGCAGGCACGCCATCGTGGTATTCCGTACCCCTGGCTACGCGGTTATCACCCTGGAACTGGCCTACTGGAAGTCTTTCCATCTTTTCTATGCCTTCCGTTTACTTCATATGACCGAGTCAAGTTCAGATTATTTCATAAACTCATTAGTTACTCCTGAAAAAAACTTACATACGAAGTTCTCGATAAATTAATCACAAGACCAGATCAGGGTGGTCACAAAATTGTATTATTCAGTTTCTTGAGATTCTCCTAGCTTTCAGACTAATTTCCCTACCATAGAAAAGTATTAGAAATGCGAATAAGTTTTCAGTACATTTTTATTGACAGTGGGAAGTGGTTTTAAAATATTATTAACACTAATCTAAGTTAGCGCACTTTTAGTGTTTTTTTTTAAATCAACCTACTTTGTTAATATATTCTTCTAAATTTACGAATTGAACATTACAAATATAGTATTGAACTGTTATATAAACATATATCTCTAAAATATATATGTACGTGTTTCTACTGGCGCATATAGTTGCAAGAGTGTGAATTTGTAAACATTGTGACGCATTTTAATCTAGACTAGAGAATGATGAATCATCATTGCATGGAGTCCATGAAGTCCTTGTTCTCCTTGATTTTTCCTATAGTTACAACTTTTCTCGATTACTTGCTAGTACTGCAATGCAGTTTCTTTGAATGAAAGTCCGATCTAAGAACGTAACATCATGTACTAAAATTCGTGTGCTGGCATAATTCATTGTGATTTAGGCTTCTAGTAAGACGTAGTGTCGTGTCCCCAAACCCACCTATGGCCTTTTCGCCAAGTGATGTATTTTTCCGGACATGGTTCAGATTTCAACTAAATGAGCGTTCTTGATGAATTAATCTATCTTTAACAAGTTCCACGCTATTATAGTTTATTAATCGTTTTAACACTATTATATATTCGTGATTTATAGCCCGATATAAAACTTTGAGTTTTGGTATAATTAATATCTATAGTTCAAATTCAAAACTGCTGTGATTCAAAAATTTTTAAATGCAAAAGTTTAAGCCCTTCAAATACAAACTACATTTGCGTCAAGGTATTATTGAAATTAGTATGGAACTAACGCGTTACCTATCCGTTCCTTTTTTTTAAATAAAAAATAATTTGATTTTATCCTCAAAAATTTTTAATCTTGAAACTCTTCTGATTTCTTTTGAAATTCTCAGGAAAATTCTTTATTATTATTAAACATTATTCGACATGTTTTGAAGTCTTTTTCATGATAGGATTATTTTAATTAAAGGTGTTTAAAAATGTAAAAAATAGAAAACTGATTTCTAATTTTCATATCTAGAAAGAAGAAATTTACAGAATTTTGAGAAAGCTGGAAATTCATTTGTGTCTAATGACGACCATTTTAAATATGACCCCACTGAGCTCTAATTATCTGAGATTAGATAATGTGTTAAATATATTACGAATCTTATTTTCCCAGTAGTTTGCACTTCGACTTTAGTGGCCTTCTGTAGTTATCATAAGTTGTGCGTACACAGTTCGCAAACAATGTTCACCAAAAATATTCATCAGTTTTCGCGACATGTTATTATTGCTCGTAGCAATAATAATAAGTTAAATAAAGAGATTGTGTCACCATACAATGTACAGCAAAGAGGTGAAGCTCTAATTTTGTGTTTAGTGTCAGTTCGACATTGCATAATATGCTTTGAAAGATTAAAAAAAAATATTTTTTAAAGAGTAATTAACTGCCTATTGAAAAAATCGTCGAGGAAATTCTCGTGTTATTTTTGGACGAGGAAAACATGAGGAACCCCAGGAGGATTTTCAAATTCCTCGAGGATATCAGCTGCGTTCAGCTAGCACCTCCACAACGGAATATCAATATTTTTTTTATGCCTGAATTTTGGGCTAATTTTTGGCTAATTTTTCGGCTCTTTTAGTTTTCTCAAAAAACGAACTTTTGGGTGGAGGTGCTGACGGAACGTTCCGCTAGCACCT
>JAUESI010000036.1:10659786-10669911 GCA_032275145.1 Synergus laeviventris
TGTTTCCGCCCGGGATCGAACCGGGGACCTTCCGCGTGTTAGGCGGATGTGATAACCACTACACCACGGAAACGCTTGTTGAAAGTCTTAATTTGATAGATTTGCAGAATTGAATCATTTGCATGAATCATTTTATTACTTTCTCTTACAGACACTGACCTTAAAAGTGTAGGGGCGTCTTGTCGGTACCTACTTATAAATATATTCTATTTTATTACAAAATAATTAGGTCAGGATAATAAAACATGGTTCAAATTAAAAATTAAAAATTTACAACTTAAAATTCATTTTAATTCTGAATGATCGAAAATAGTGTGTAAAATGATAATGAAGGTGTAAATTCGTTTCTTTCAGGCCTATCGAAATAATTGGAGAGCTGCAACTGGCATTTGTCTGCTTCCTCGCTGGCCAAAGTTTAGATGCCTTTGAGCACTGGAAGCTATTAATATCCTTAATTTGTCGCGCTGATTTGGCAATTGCATTACGTCGTCTCATCTATATTGAATTCCTGAGAACACTGGAAGCCCAACTCGCTCTCGTTCCGGAAGAGGTTTTATACGATATTGTTGCAAGCAATAACTTTGTGTATCACAATCTCCGTAGGCTTTTTGCAAACATAGAATCGAATAGCCAAGTCGACGCACGATTAAAATCTGAAGCGTTTCGAATGCGAGGAAGAATCTCTAGCAAGTTTATGTGGGACTTTTCTAACTTGCAAGAAGAGGAAGATGATGAGGCTCCGGTGGTAGTAAGTCTAGAGGCAGAATAATTTACACAAGGAAACCCATGTGTAATGTATAATTGTAAATATATTTACAAAAAAATAAATTCGAGAGATTTTTTATTTCCTTATTTCAAGCATGAAATCTTAGAAATTTTTGGAACTTATCCAGTAATGATATAGAGGTGAAAAAAATTAATATTAAACTTAAAACTCTGAAAATATTTTTTAAGATAAATTCACAAAAAAATGTTTCCGCCCGGGATCGAACCGGGGACCTTCCGCGTGTTAGGCGGATGTGATAACCACTACACCACGGAAACAGTTGCTGAAAGTTCTCTTCAGGCAGAATTGGAGCTAGTGTGTAAATTTTGACTTTTTGCAATGATTTATTTTGTACCTAACAGTCTGAGTCTTTATGTAATAACTAAAGGAACGTGATTTTTTTTTTACTTGTACTTAAGCAATAATTTGCAATACGAGATAATGTTAGGGTGTGAAGATTATATATGTTTGATATCAAATTAATCAGTATATAATTGATGAACATGCTTAAAATTTTATTACATTTGCCAAGAACAGTCTTGCCACTGCAGTTTTCTTCTTGAGAAAAGAAAACAGAAAATTTTCGTTTGGTACTCCCGGCAGAGGAGTGAGGGGAACGTCGAGGAGAAAAGGGACTAGTCTAAATGAGCAAAGTGGGGGAACTTGTCTTGGGTCGCTTTTGCTTTGAATCGTTTCTACGTCGCTTTTCCGTGCGGTTTATTCTTACTTCGCTTTTGCTCTGAGCGTGTCATTTATTGGTCGACAAATTAGGCAGTTATCTTTTGAAAAGTTTGCAAACCTGTTAAATCACTGCTGCGATTTATGATATTTATTTTGAAGGACGAAATAATTAAACTTAAACATTACAACTCTTTAAAGAATTTTCGTTTTCAATGCTGACTTTCGCTATTTTGACCACACTTCTGAAAATAATTAATTTTTATATGATTATATAGATTTTCTAACATTTTATAAACGTACAAAAAAAAATATTATAAATATTTTATTGAAATATAGTAACTTTATTCAAATTATTTTGATGATATCAGATGACACTTTGCTATATGATCTCTCTGACAGAATTCTTGTGCATTTATAGTCATTAGCATTAAAAACCTTATTTTAATAAGTACAGCCCTTTATCCTAAAAATCTTGTTTAAAAATCTAATTTTCAGTTTAAAAAAAACTTACTTTTGAGATACTGTAATGCTAAATTAAGTCGGGAAAAGAGAGTAAAGGATTATTTATAGTATGAATGGGAAACAAAGGATTCATATGAATCGTATATTTTCCTAAGTGATTACAAATGTTTCTCTTAATGTTGTCTTTTCTGTAGTTAGTAACACAGAAGTGTTTTTTTCTATTTTATAAAATATATTTGGAATTTAGTGTGGATTTATCGCATTTGAATTTTTCTATAAAAAAAATAGAAAAAGAAAGAAAGCAGCAGTATATATATAGGTATAGATATGGCAAGCAAGAAATTCGTTGAAGGAACATTCACCAATCGTTTCCGTGGTGTAGTGGTTATCACATCCGCCTAACACGCGGAAGGTCCCCGGTTCGATCCCGGGCGGAAACATTTTTTTTACATTTTGCTCATAAGTACTATTAAACAAATATAATTTGTCACTATCCTGTCATCGTTACTGCCATTGTGGCTTTCACTCAATCAAGCTGTCACTGTTACTGTTACTGTCACTATCACTGTTATTGTTACTGTTACTTTCATTGTTACTGTCACTGTCACTTTTAGTGGCATCGTCACTGTCTTCACCTTTATCTACATCCTTTTTCTCTTCAAGTTTCTCATCCTCTTTACTATCTTCGTTTCCCTCATCTTTCTTATTTTCATCTACTTCTTCATCTTCTTCTTTTTCCTTTTCACTGTCATCGCTTTCCTCATCTTTCTCACTTTCATCTACTTTCTCTTCTGTTTCCTCCTTTTCTTCATCTGTTTCTCGACGAAGACGCGAGGCTAGTCTGTAGTTTTCAATTAATGATCTTTCCACACGTAATTTCTCTCCTTCATCGATAACGGTTATTTCATCATTAACGTTCTAAAAAATACATAATTATAAGTATGACGTATTATATTTTAATATTTTTTCAATGAAAGAAAAATTTGGTTCGTATCGGAGCTTTTCATTTAAGAAAGTTTTTTAATTGACGTGATACTTTAGTTGATCAAATAATGCCAATCAGATTTTTAATATATAGATTTCGTAATTTTATGTTCTTACTTCTTCAAGTTCTTCAGCCGATAAAGCTATTATCGTGTATGCTAAAGTAATTGTCAGCAGGAAAAGCAGTTTTGCCATATTTTCTCTGTTCTGTAAATTTAAAAAAATAATTAATCTTAAGTCCATGTATGAGTCACGTCACCTGGCGCTTGTAATCATATTTCAAGTTTTCAGGCATCACATAAAAAACTAAGAATTAAAATTAATGGATGGTAGCAGATATAAACGTAAAGAAAACGATATGGAACGTTTATATACTGGCTAAAATGCATTTTCTCTATTTGTATTTATGTGAGGTGTCTGTAAAAATGAAAGCCGGTAAATGAAGGGACAGAAATTATCTGCCATGCAAATAATTATATTCCCTGGGATAAGACTCTGTCTGGTGTTTTTTAATATATATTTTGAAAAATTGTTTTGATAATGATTTGTGAGTATAAAATAATAAATAATAGAAGCAAAGTCTTGAAAAAATTGACGAATTTCCAAAATATATGAGATAATTATTGTTATATCAAAACAGCATTATTAAACATAATTAAATTAATTAATTAGTATTTTATTATTAAATTGCAACTTCTAAAGAATCATCCTTATTAAATTATTAGTGCGTATCGAATGATTTAGTATATTATAGATTTCTTTCATAAATCTATAGCATAAATATTAGCGAAGGATAAAAGATTATGATTTTTATTACTTACTTTGAATCGGTTGGGAAGATTACTGATGATGTATTCAAGTCATTAATTGGCTTTTATATGTACAAATGAATGTTCATTATAGAGCCAGTTTTTCAAAATTATTATGCGCACTCTTTAGATTTTATTTCCATTTAATTTTTAAGCACAATATCAAAATTATCATATCAAGTATCGATGATTTTTCCATACAATTAGTAAATAATGTATCAAATTCCAATTTTCTAATTATTGATTCTGTCCGTTCCATGTACTTACTTCATAAATCTCACTTATGTATTTAAAAAAATAATAGGATTTCTGGAGAATTCTATGATGATATTCATTTTACGTCTCAAAAAAGGAAATTATTCATTGAAGAAAACCAGAAATGCAACTTTTCACATTCAAATCAATTGTTTTACTCAATCTATGATTTTAGATGTAATCAGATTGAGAAGAAACTATTAAATCTTGTAATGTGTAGATTAACGAAATTCATGGAAATTTACGCAACAAAAATCAGCAATTAAATTTTCATCTTTTGTTTTTTAATTTGATTGTGTAAAAAAAAAATATATATTGTTTACAGAATTAAACTTATTTACTCTTAACTTGTATAATTAGGGAAAAACTTTAAAGAAAGTAAATAACATAATAATTCAGTTTTTATTATAAAATCTTTATAAAATAGATTGAAGCCTTTCTCTATTTAAAGAACTAAATTTGTAATTTGTAGACACTAAAGTTTTTAAATCTCAATCCCCCAGGTAAATAAAATTTATTTTTTCAGGCGTAAAAGTTCCTTAGGTACATTACTAGTTATTAATTATTATTTGTTTAAATTATTATTCTACTATTAGTCTTATAATTAGATTGTAGTTAGGCATTTCAATTGTACTGATAACTAGGTCTAAATCCAGTGTTAATAAATTGTGGGGATGACGTAACTTCCATAACCGGGACGCCTCTAAAAAAATTTGCATTCTCACTGGGTATTACTTCATCAAATACAGGAAAGCGATATTCGTGAGGGGGATCGGGAAATCCATCAAAAGAATTATGATCTATTGGACCTTTGTTTGACCAATTTTCATAATAATGAGGACTTTCATTGTAACTTTCATGAGTTTGAGGACTTTCACTCGACGTTATGAATATATTATGGACATTTTGGGGATTTCCTCCATAGTATCCATAAAAATGAGGATAACTGGTAGTTTCATTTCCAGAATGTGTATCATTTGTTTGCGTAGCGTTACTGATCTGCATGGCTTTGATTGGTTTTTTTTTAGTATCCTTTTTTGTCTGTTTCTTCATTGTTTTTTTTTTGGCAGTTGTTGCTTTATTTTGTTGAGCTGGACTAACAGGTCTTCTAAATGGTTGGAGTGTTGTTTGTTCATCTTCGGAATTAGAATTGTCCTCATTATCTTCTGATGTGCCCTCATCATTTTCTTCAATGTCTTCCCTTTCTTCAGCGTTTTCACCTTCATCAAGTTCTTCAGGTAAATCCTGAAGAATAGTTGCTTTCGTAGGTTTTGACTGCAAAAATAATCAATATCATAATTAAGGCGATATATTAACAAAATATATCAAATATGAAGATGTACAATGTAAAGAAAAAAATTCACCTTTTTTTCCTCAATGACATTTTCGCCACTTTTGCTTTCTTTCATAGTATTATTATCATCTTTTCTATTTTCTACAACATATTCCTCTTGATAAATTTCTGGATTAGCGACTTCGTGAGCAGTTGCATCAGGAGGAGCAAACATTAGCTGCTGATGAGGATTATGAAAATTATCTGCTACAGAACTAGGACTTTCAGTTTGGAATTTTTGGGGATTCGTTCCAGCTAGGAATGGAAACAATCCAAATAAATTGGAGTAAAAATTTGGCTGAGAAGAAAAAGAAAATGGTTCATAGACAGCAGCAAAATAAGGACTCAGTTTTGCAGGAGGCAAGCTGAGAGTCGATGGAGTTTGTGGATCTTTGGGGTCTGAATCAATAGCTGATGCTGCGTTTGCTAATCCAGCTAATCCCAGACCAGCCAAGAAAGCTAATCGGCCTAGAAATTTCGGTATTCGATTTACTATTCCATTTTTGATCGGCTTTAGTATTGTTTTGTTTTCCTCACTTGCAAAAACAGGTATTTTAGTTGAAAACTGAGATGTTTCTGTTGGTACATGTGAACTTTCTGTCGGAAAATAAATCATTTTTGTTGGAAGTATTTCTTCTTCTTCGGAAACAATTTTTGACTGTGAAATAGGTGTCACGATTTCTATTGAATCGTTATTGTCGGCCGATAAAGAGTCACTACCTGTCCAAATTACAGGATTCGACAAGCAATAAGTAACTGAAAGGAAAAACCACTAATTAATTAATTAATTAAATATTTTCCTTCAAAATACAATACCGGTCAGAATTGTGAGTTCACCTGTTTTTCAATGATCGTTTAAGTTCTATTAAATTTAATTACATCAAAGAATACATTGTTTCTTTCCATTTCCATTTCTTAAAAAGATATTGCGAAAAACGTAAAATCTCAATTCTTTATAACATTATCTGTAAAATTCGAAAAAATGGACATTTTTAAAATTTCTTCGCCTCATTTTAAAGGTAAATTTCTATAAAATCTGATAAAGTTATTGAAATAATTGTACAATAAAATGACTTCTCTATATTGTAGATTTAAAATGCGTAAAAAGTTTAATATCACCTGATCAGTAAGAAAATAACAGTAAAAATCAAGTAAGTAAGCAAAATTTTGATAGCTTATAACTTAATTAAAGGGAAAAGGTAATATTTGACGTAATTAAATTTTAGAAAACTTAAACGATCACCGAAAAGTGAACTCACAATTCTGACCAAAAGTATATTTATTAATTATTATTATGCTAATTTTTTCTCGAAGAAAATTAATAATAAATCGTTATTTATTACTTACAATTGTGAAGAACAATCACGACTGTGAAAATAACCTTTGAAAGTGACATGTTCTCAACTCTAGAATTGGCGAATGACTATAAAGTGTAATTAGGCTCTTAATTGTCGTCAAAAACATGCGGGTGTAAACTGTTCTCATTTTTTGTGAAAGCGGAAATATCCGATACTGCATACTATTTTAATACATTAGAAGTTTCTCTGTAGTTATTATGCTTTTAACTACTTTTGATGAGGGCAGTTTAGCAGGAAGTGTCTTGGCTAACGGTAGCAAATAATTGATAAGCAATATGCTTTCACATTAATTTTCTAACAAATATAATATATGAAATATGGGAAGTAATTAAAATTATTCTCCAAAATAAAATTGATTATTATATTGTATATAATTCAGAGGTGTAAGTTGCAATTGAAAATTGTTTATTTTATGTGAGTTTATGAACAAGAAAATATCGGTTTGAATTTTGTAAACCGCGCTACTCTCCCGCGCTTTTTTAACTCGAAATATATCGAAACTATCCCATATCGAATAGGTTCGCGCAGCTGTTTGTTTATCTTTGGACTTTGACAGCTGATTCTTCAGCTTCAGTTTTATTTCGTTTTTAACCTTTTTAACTTATTGTTTATATTATTTATTTAATTGTAAAATGGACGATAACAAAGAAATTGAAAAAGAACAGAAGGAGCTTAACCCAGAATATGATTTTGCTACTGTAGAGAAACAAGAGGCACGTTCATTTTTGCGTGAACGATTTCTTAGAGTTATCACTGGCGTTGTTGGTAAGTTATACTATAAACAATTAATGTTCAGTAATTATTATACAAAATAAAAGGTTTGAAAAAAAAATTGTAATATATCTATCAATTTCTTTCAAAATATGTAAAATAGTAAATTTGTTTGCTCGTTTTAAAGTATATGAAGTGTGAAGTTTATAACCTCGAAAATAGAAATAAATCTTTTTTTAAAAAATTTTTTAGTGTACAAAAGGGTTTAAATGTATTTTCATTTATTTAGGTAAGGAAGCAAAATTCCACATGTATGAAAATACAATAGTTACCGCTGAGTTTAGGGGATGTGACATTGACTGCCTGCAACTTTTCGTCCGAAATTTGATGACACCTCTTGGCAAAATTCCTGAAGCAATTCTCCGGACCTCAGATGTCATTTACTTCGATATGGAAGGATTGCCTCTGCCAGATTCCACATGAGTTAATAGTTAGTAAAAACGTCTTTTAAAAATACTAAATAAGGTAGATTTTAAATCTTCGAACAATTGTGTTTTGTCAAATCTTGATGTCAAAATCGACTCAAATTATAATAATATATAATTTTATAATTGTATAATATATTATTATATACAATAATACCGCGAAGAAGAATTATAGAAGTGAGAGAAACATTTCTTGTTTATAACATTAAGTTTATTACAGTAAATTGACAGTATAACTTCTCCAAGCGATTAATTATTTACATATCTTATTCCTATGATCGTCGCATAGTCAACATTGTATTTATTTCGGATATAATCCGTCTCAAGTGATCGATGATTTCTTTGAGGTGTCTATTCTTCATAACCACTTGCTGTAATAGAACATATCGTCAGTTTCATCACTTTTATTAATAATAATTTATTACTAGAAAGTCAAATCAAGTAAATAGCATTTATTTTTTAAATAAAAATTGTACTAACCTCCATCACTTCTTTGCTTTCCTCGTATACAAGTCGATAAGCTTCTGATGATTTCTTTTCATCAGATTTCATATCCCACTCCTCCTTAAGCGGAATCAGACTCTCTATATGTGTGTACTCCATTCCTGATTGACAACTTTCATTGCACTTTTCATAAATGAGTCTCAGTCGGTTAAAGAGTGCTGTTAACATTCTCATGTGTTCTGTTACTTTTGCCTTTTTTTCATTTGCTATAGTCGAACCTTGTGCCATGCCTGAAAATAAAATCAACATTTTGTATAATAAATACTATGGCTACAGTTTAATACGAGTGTAAAAATATTTGATTTATTTAACACAACAGTCGAAGGATAAGAATTTTAGTAATTTCGTTTGGATTTAAAAAAAATGTTGTAGTTTTTTGTTATGAAAAAATACTGCAATAATTTGCCTATACATACCATTGGGTGGTTGAAGCATTTTTAACGTCTGAAACAACTCTTGTGTTCTGCTAACGATCTCTTGTACTGTTTCTTGCCCAAATCTACAAAGACTAGCAGTATTGATATCTTTACCCGGTTGTTTCTGTGCTTGAGGTTGGGTGGGAGGAACGGGAGTTTGTGGAGTTGAAGCTGTGTTTCCACTCTGACTATTTTGCTGCACCAGAGCTACTTGCTGTTGCTGCTGCATTTGAATTTGCTGTTGTTGCTGCTGCAAATGCTGCATTTGTTGCAAAGCATTGGACTGTTGTTGCTGTTGCGCCAACACCTGTTGGGCACTGAGCATTCCCATGGCGTTGGAACCCACACCGGTACCAACACCTGCTCCAAATTGCTGAGGGTTCACCATTCCTACAAATGTTATATTTTATAGATATTTTCATAATTTTTCTTTTCTTAATCTGTAAAAAAAAATTATATTCAATTTTTATAATTAATACTAACCGCCTTGTTGGGGACCCATTAATCCAGAGACCATTTGGCCTCCGCCAAATTGTGTACGCATAGTCGATTGTTGCGCATTTGGAAAGCCGGAAGGAAAAGGATGCTGTTGTCCTGCCATTTCTGTATCTTTGTTTATGAGTGTTTTGGTTTCTGTAAACAATTTTATTTGTCGTTAAAAAGATACAGAAACTTAAATTATAATATAATATTTGCGACAGCAAAGGCAAACAGGAAAATAAGATGCAGATTTTGGATTCGAGGATTCTTCTCACGTTGAGAAGTTCTGATGGACTTTGCAATTTTTTGACTACGTTAATCCAATTAAAACTCCAAAATATAAATCTGACATAACCTGCAAATTAATTCAAAAACTTTTTTTTAATTGTAACTATACCGTTTTTATATCTATGATAACTATTATTAATGTCAATATCTACAAAATAACAACTAATTATGAATTTTAAGATGATTTTAATGGCTTCACGCGTAATACGTTTCAATATTGAGGTTATGTTATTTAGCATTTGAAGTTTCTGATGGTTCAAAAATCGTTAAAATGATGAAAGTTTGGAAATTACTGTAATTGAGTTACAGAAATATTATTTAATTAACTTCAAGTGTCTATGTTGGCAGGGTTAATACACAAATAATATCTTTCAAAATTTGTAGTCGTAACTTACCTTTTAGAAAGAGCAAAAATTCTTAGATTGTTGATCCTGGTATTCTCGGATATTTAATTAATTCAAAGTGTTGCAATTATCATATTTACTGATAGCACACTTAATGTTATACTGCACAATACTCTAAAACAAAACTCAAACTGTTTACATCTCTGCCTTAGATCTATGTGGTGGGTGGCGTCTCAATAAATATAGAAC
>JAUESI010000036.1:10683736-10694273 GCA_032275145.1 Synergus laeviventris
GTAAAAAATATTCAGTGAAATGATTGTAAAGTGATAGCAAATTTTACAGTATTATACTATACCATATGAATGAATTATGTTAATAATTAAAAATAACGAAACATTCTGATGGATATCCAGAAATCGGTATTTACCTGCTTCGGGGGAAACCGGAAGTGCTGAGAGGCCTGTGGCCAAAAAAAGAGTACCCAATGCAATGGGCCACAACATTTTATTTACTATCAGCCTTCTTGAGAGGTAAAAGATGATACTGTGCAGCGCAGTTTGATCTTCCCACTTTTATAGTCGATTCTGCATGCGTACATGATTCTGAGATTGCATAACGCAACGAGAAGCTGCTTCATTGTTTCTTCATAAAACGCCGTCCTTTAATCGTTCTTCAGTTTTGGATTTTCCACCGGAATTTTACGCACGTGATTCAGTTAAAAACTGATATAACTTTTCCGGGGAAAACAAAATTAACATAAAGTACTACTTAAAGAATGAAGGTCGCGTCATAAGCTTGGAAAGCAGCTCAGGATTAGATTTCATGAATTAATTTCCAAGAAATTTGTAATATTTACATATTATTATTACCCTTTACATGTTTCTTTACATTTTAAATGGCATGTTCTGAACTGTTGTTAGGTCAATAATATATCATATTTAAGATTGATCCAATGAAAATGGTCTGATCTAGTTAAATATTATTAATCTTTGTGCAGAGGTTTACTGAAGGTCGTGTTAAAAAGAAAAATTGTGTTTAACACGTTTTGAACGGCATGGTTACGAAGTGATATGTTTATCATCTATTGAACGTTAGACTTTATGCAATAGTAAACAATTTTTTCACAAATAGATATCAAGTTAAATAATTTGAGGAATTGATTAACTGAAGTGTTTTAATAAATACTTCAAAGTGTATTTTGACAAACTAACATATAAGATACACATAAGATGAACTGCTTTATGATTTATTGTATGATCCTTGAGATTCACTGTTAAGCATTTATTAAGCGCAGATCATATTTTGAGGCATATTACATCATTTTCATAAGAAAATATGCAAATTTGAAATATTGACAGCGGATTCTAAAGATTCTTTGCATTGCAAAATACATTATCGCAAATATTATAAATCTAACACACATGTGTCTGAAAGTAAACAAAAAATTGAGGTACGAACTACTTTTGTAGTTTTCATCGGCATCACATGCCTTAATTTTTTTTTACTTCCTGACATTGTCGTACACTTGACGATTTTATTTAAAATTTGAACATCATGATTTATTATTCCTTCTTCTGGTAACTTGCAAAGGATATAAAAAATGTATTTTTCAAGTTTTTATGTAGCTTTGGGCGGAATAATTACGAGTCGATTTTTAACGATTGCTAAGAAACTGGTAGTACCTGTATCTATACATCCATTAAATTACTAAGCCTGAGCTCTTATGTTAGGCAAAAGAAAAACCGAGATCATTGTTCGAAGTGATCACACGAGCACAATTAAACCTGAAATCGTGATATATACCTGCGGCATTATAACTCGTTATAACCCATGAGGCGTTTGTCTTCCTGTTGACTGAGGAAGAATGTTAATCCGATTTAGCCTTGAGAATCGGTAAAATCGCAAACATGGATAATAACTAAAATAATTAGTTTTTTCAAAACAATGAAAATAAATGTTTAATTTGTTTTCAATCCATTATAAAGAATGGGACATTATAAATAATTATAATCATAGAGAAGAAATCTTATAATGTAGATATAATTCAAGATCACGAACGTTAAGCATGTTCGTTCGTGGCTAGCACTCGGATGGATGACTATTAGTTCTGTTTTATCAAATTTAACTAAAATGTTAAAGTCCTGATCAATATTCGACCTCATAGAAAAATAGCGATACATTATTTTTACATAAGTGCTTTACAGATAATTTTTGTATACACACATTGAATGAATAAATAATGAATAAAGATTAAATTATTACATAGTAATTTTATTAGCTGCGGGGATTTTCAGAGCCGAAGTAGTCTTGACACTTTTACTATGATTGATTGGTGAACATGTACATATTACACATATTTCTGAAAAAAGATGGCAATTATTCAAAGGATGTTCGATGGAACTCGTGTGCTTCGGGATAATTACTCCCAAGAATAACTTGTGCATAAGGTTATAAGATTCGATTCAATTTTACTGAGAAACGGTTTATTATTGCTCAGCGGGATTAAAATCATTCGATAAAAATAATGGATGAAAGATAGTATCGTATTAATTTTCTTCATCACACATATTATCACGCAATCAATGGTAAGCCATTGCATTCTGCGCTGAATATAAATGATAAAGCGACTGTTAAGTCGAGCGATCTTGAGTTAATGAAAATTCCATCTCTTCATTAAATAGTGTTCGCAATTTTTTAATTCGATTTAAATCATTCTTTAATTGTAGAAGGAAATCGAATATTAATTACATTTTTTTCTTTAATAATAATAACTGAATCTTAAACGCTGATTAAATTAAAACCTTCTTGATTTGCTAAAAAATTTTTTAAATTCCAGATAAATAGTTTGTCAAAAAAAAATTGTTAAATATTCAATCAGTGTGTGCATACTGCCTACCGCAGGCGCCTGAACTGAACAACGCAAACCCGAATTGCAAGAAGAAATTGATCAATAATAATGACAATTTATGGAAATATCCACAGTTTTATTAAAAAAGCCTATTAAGTATAATTATGATAGGGTTTTCTTAACGTAAACATGTTCATAATATTCATAATATACATATCCAACTATTATGATACAGCTGCATGGAGCATAAGCCTTAATAAAATCTTTTATCTCATATTATATATTACAATTGCAGTGTCCAAATATTCCAAAAGAATACATATAAAGCGGTTGGTATAATAGTCAGAAAACAAAATTCTTAAAAAAAGCCTTATGTCTATCTAAATTATAAATGCTCACTATGGGAATTGACGATATTAAATATCGCATGGAGTCACTGTACAATAATCAGAATTCTACACGGTTGAAGGGTTACCTCTCCAATAAAAACTTTTCTTTTCAGGCTGATACATCGATATTAACATTGACGCGTTTTCTTCTAGTATACGTGCTTCACAATTCCTAATCTTTTTTTACATTTTAAATTTGGAAGTACAATGGTTTCTTATTATAATTAAAATCTGCATATTAAAGCTAATATTTACAATCATTATGCAATTGATTACAATATCATTCACGATTCATAACAGGCCTTCATTAATTAAAAAGCCACTAAACTATAATAAAAGATGGAAATGAAACTGGTGTATTTGATCGAGTATTGTGTTTGCAATGATCAGTAGTTTACGAAATATATTTAGACATTTGATTTGAACCCTTTTTGAAACTTTACGCTTTATACAGCCATAGCGTTTAATTTATTTTATATGCAAATAATACAAAGGATAATTTAATAAAATTTTATCATTCTTCGAAACTTCAATAATATGAGCAGGATAATTTGCATTAATCACCACAAAGATGTTGTTAACAAGAAATATACAACCAGGAAATAAAGTACATCATTTTCGTAAGTATCAAATTCTAAACGTATAAAAGAACTAACTAATAATTCACAGTTTCACTCCAAATACATATCTACTTAAATTGTTATGCGTGGCTACACCAAGCAGGATTTTAATCGTTTTATTGAGTAAGAACTCAAAATTGAGTTTCAAATTTCTTCATTCTTTAGTGTAAATAATTTTGATATTATTTTTGATTAATGCTATGATCCCAAAAGTTTGAAGAGACAAACTAGTTTTTGAAACTGATATAGCCAGACATTACTCAAACACTAATTTAAACTTTAAAATACGCACAGCGCAGTTTTAAACATGTAACATATATCACTTAGAAATAACGGTTGCTGCAATGTCACAAAACAACATAGCAAGAATCATTTTTTACTATATGTATATTGTTGATGTCACATCTCTTCTTAAGTATGTATTGAGATATTTTGTCTCTAAGCTGTCAAATCATCCATTCATTCACACAACCAAGTAAGTATACAATTTATTCATAGAAAATACAAAAATAAATCTCTGTGCGGATACAATAGTTCGAAGACTAAAAATATACTTTTTATTAAAAATAAATCACTGATAATGCGCGAAGAAAATTAATTAAAGTCTAAAATAGACTGTGAGTTCTAAACTTAAAGAAGCTAAGTGAAGAATAAACAAAACCCTTCTAAATCGCAATTAAAAGGCAATTCAAAAAATTTTTAAGTAGAATTTGGAAATTTACAGGTTTAAACGTTTGAATAAGATTATCTTCAAGTTGACATCAAATTGTAATAATGAAATAATTGTAATTTTCAAGCGCTTAAAAATATTTTACTTTAAAATTGTTCATTTTAAACAGTTTTTCAATTTTTATAAGTTTCTACTTAAAAACTGTACATTCTCCCATTTTGATTTATTAAATTTTAATCCAAAAAGGCATTTTGTCATGGTGAATTTAATAACCAATTTTTGTAAACTAAAGTTTGGATTTATGATGTTTTGTCCGTTTAATCCTCAAGAATATCCAGGTGTCTTTTGCTTTTGTGATTATAATATAGGTATACTACTAATTGTAGTGTACAGTCTTGTAAATAGTATTTTAAAAATGGGTAATCGACACAACCATCGTCTCTTGTAATATGTAATTCTATTTTACAGTCTTGCGGTAGCAAAAGTATTTCGCAATCGCAAATATTGCATTGTCAAATTTGCGACTCGAACAATTATAGCACTCTTTAATATTCGTATAATGCAAAGTAACAAAACGATTGTAAAAAATTGTGGGTGATTTTCGTCATGAATGTAATGTAGAAACCTTCTCTAGTTTCGAAAGGATGTGTGTCAGTGTAAAATTTAATTTAATGGTATTTCGTTGAACCGGATTTAAAGGCATGTGATAATTACAACAAGAGGAAATTTAATTTCGCCTAGCTTTAACGAAAAATATTTATTATTGTGAGTCTAAAGTTAGCGAAACTAAATTTCTCTCACAGTGAATTTTATTGTAACGTGCCTTTAATTAATAAATTAATTAATCTCTACAATATTTTGACTCGTAGCTGCGAAGCTGTTCCAAATACTGAACCAAAACGAGATCGGAAAGTAAATGTACAAAGTATTTTTGAATACTGGCACAAAATATTCGAAATTAGCAGCTGAACAGTATTTTTTCTTTTAAATTTTTAGAGCAGTGATTCTTCATATATCTTTGGCATTCGCATTTATTTTCTTAGCTGCGTATCATTTCATCAAACACTTGGTTCCATTTTTGCGAATACGTATAATATAATATTACCTATAATAAGAGTGGAAAAAGCAGATTGACCGACTTTTAGTTTGCTTTACGCATAATATAAAATCGACTTGTCGATTATTAATTTCGGTGCCTGATAATTAAACTCTGTACTTGAGTAATAAAATCCGAGAGCTAAATTTTAGGACAACGTAATTCAGTATTTGATTGAAAAAGTAAATGCAATATAACGATTAACTATATTTTATATTCTATCCTTAAATTCAGCTCCTTATCAATGACCTTAATAAAAATCATCAAAGGGCTTTTCGATGATATTTTACAATTTTTCAGAAGGGTTTTTCATTATCTTTACAGTCGTCAGTATAATACAGAGATCAACGTACGGACGTCATCAGTTTTCCACCTGATCGGGGAAGGTCTTCTCTAAAAAAGAATTGTCACCAGTTTCTCTCCAGAAAAAGCTGTCTTGAATTCCTTTCAGTTTGGATTGATCCAATTCCCATTCACATTCAGGTTCGTTATCACTTTTCATTAATTTCTATTCAAAATTTTCTCAATGAAATAATGATACTAAATGTTTCGCGTGTCTGAAGACACTGAGTAGTGAGTATTAATTGGTCTACTTTCGTGGATGAATTTAACGAATTTGATGACCGTGATTGTAGAGATGCCACCTCTGACTCTCTAGGATTGAGTCACACTTTTCTGCTGTGATTCCACGTTGAGCATGGTATTTTGAATCTACACAGACTGGAATTCTCACATGGCGAATAAGACCTCCTTCGAGGTATCGCCACTTTTGATTTTCACTACCATCGCAGATCTGCATAAGGAGCATGGTTCCCTTTCCGTAAACGGGCAGTGTGAGACAAAGGTCGTGATGCTTAATGAGTCCGTCTTTTGTGAGACCCCATTCCTTAAAGAAGAGATTTAAAACATTTTTATTTAGAACATTTTATAAAAAATGTCTTTATTGTGTAGTTTAACAGTAATGAATCACAAAATTGCCTTATGTTTGTTCGGATTTGAATAAGAAGCAAACCACTTTCAAGATTTTTAACACAATGGGCATTGCTGGATTTTCAAAATTTATTTTTTGAAAATCTTAACGTAATCGTTCAAAACTACTACAATTTTAACCATGAATTTCAAGTACTAAATGAGACTTTAGAATAATATTCTTAACCAATTTTCAGCCTATAATATCCACGTACTAACAAGTAATGCCAGTATAATATATAACACATGCAATAACGTCCACGAGAGGTATATAATTTCGAAATTCGGTAAATACAGATTGCCCGATTCCATTATTAATTATTGTAAATATGTATATTGACGGATGCAAGCTTAAATGATTGTATTATCTGGTACTATTTTTAATTTTTAATATTTAAAGCTACAGGAAACTTAAATTCAAAGCCATTAGAATCAAGAATTTTAAGGCTAACGGATTTCAAAATTTCAAAAAAGTCCTCATTCTTAAAAAAATTAAAAACTGACACTCTTTGAAATTGAAAATTTTCTCTTATTCTCTTTTATTTTACCTGGTTCCCTCCAGTATCATGGCAAGGATACAATCCTACATTTCCGTCTAGAAGGTGCCCCATACTATCTAGACAAGCTGTTCCTTGTTTTAAAGCTCCCCCCGGTCCACCTTCACTCGTAGGTATTATTAATTCTGGATATACATGTTTCAGATACCAGCTGAAGGGCTTACAGTGTAGTTGTCTTTTCAATTCCATTCTATCATGAATGCTAAAACCAAACCATTTTTTACATTAATATTTACCAATTACAAAACTATCTGAAGAATAAATTAAATAAAAAAAATTATTTCAATCAGTATAATTCTAGATATGTAAAATTAAAATATAATCTATAATCTAAGATTGAATCTGGTTTTAAAGAACTGTCTAAACTTGAAAAATTACATACTTTCCATAGGGAATGTTTCGTGCCAAAGGAACTGCATTATAGTAGAACTGTTTATAATTATCCATCCAAACTTCAGCAGCTCTTCGCGTGTTTCTTGCAAATACGTTTCCACTTCCTCCAGGAAAGGAATAAGGATGACGTTTCCTGAACACGTGACCGACACGAGAACAGGGGATAATTTCCAAACTTCCTCCACATTGCCAGACTCGAAAGGAAATTTCTGAGCACAAATAAATTTATTTATTTGCATCAGAGATTAAATTAATTTATTAAATATGTTTGTATATGACAACGAAAAATTTCAAAGCATTAAAATAAATAAAAATAATTTTCAATGGTATCCAAGTTAACTTTATTGATGAATTCACTCACCAAGATTTTCACCACCCCAAACGTCCATCTGCGTGTCGTATTTCCCGAGTTTCTCAAAGTAAGATTTATTGATGACAAAGAGCCCCCCAGCAATCATGGGTGTTCTTATCGCTTGAGTAGGATCCTTTTGCCTCGCTTGCCGCTCGGCTTGACTTAAATATTCCCACTTGAAAACCAGGCTCCAATCAAAGCCGCCTCTTAGATCAGCAGATGCACCTGAAAATCCCAGAACGAAAATCTCTTCAGCTTATCCCGAATTCTCGTTGAGTGCTTATCTATTTGCCCTGATGTCAACGAAATTTTATGCTTCAAGGAATACGTGCCACAATGCACAGGAGCTTATCAAAAGATCGAAAGTCACTCACCAAGATGGATAACAATGGAACAAGAATTAAGTTTCATCTTATTGCAAAATCTGTTCTTTAGTTTTAATTAAAAATTAGCTAGTAGATTCAAGATTCTATATAAGAAGTCTTTAATAGAAATGATTGAAATTGAGAATTCACATTTGAAAATTTCAAGAAATCTAAATATCAAAAAATACTTCACTAGGGATTTTACCAATATATTGAAAGGTATCCATGCTGATAACATCAATAACGGGACAAACGACCCTGCTAGGATCTTCAGCAACTCTTTCCAACAAAGGCTCCAGCCAATCGGCGTTGCACTCGCAATGAGAGTCCAGGAAAGTGAGGACATTGGCAGTCGCTGCATCTGCACCTCGCACCCTCGACCTCATGAGACCTTCTCGCTTTTCGTTCCTGATGACCCGGACTTTGTGAATCCTAGACAGTTCCTCTCCATCTTCGGCTACAGAAATAAATTTCTCAATGTTAACTGCACTTTCAGAAACTACTCTTATGTATTCGTAAAAGTTTTAATTTATTTCTCATTATTAAGTAAATATTAATGTAAAAATATTTGTTGACCAAATTCAGATTTAGAAACAAAAATACAATACCAACAATAATATAATATTTATAGTCGTATTCTACTAATTGAAAAAAAAATTGAATAATAATAAAATTCGGTTAGAATTTTAATCATAGTGAAGTAATTCAGTTAATAGGGAAAGTTTGAAAGGACATTTAAGTAGTTTTATTTGTCTTTTTATCGCAGATAAAATAGAGAATTTTATTGAGAAAGGAACACTTACGGTGATCGCTGAAGTCATCCACTAGAATGATCTCTTTTATGAGGTGCTCGGGACTTCTATTTAGAACGCTGCAAGAATATAAATATTTTATTTTAATTAAATTCAACCAAATATTGAAAAAATCTCCACGATTTTGTTCATTTTAAACTTGTTTCAAGTTTCTAGTCTTTAACTTGAATATTCATAGTATAAAAATTTAATGAATTCCTAGGAAAAGTTATTAAAAAAATATAAAAAAATGTTTGAAGGCATTTTTGTTAATAACGAAAAATTTCTTATTTTAAAATTCAAACAAAGTATTTCATTTTAGGAAGAAATACTTTTCGTTCATCTTGATAAATAGCTGAGGTGATGAAAGTGTAAAAATCCAATAGAAAACTGTAAAAAAAAACGTCAGCACTGTCGAGACCTTACTTAATTGAAACATTCCAAAAAATATGTAAATCGCTCTAAGATGTCTGACACTTTAGTCCAAGAAAAATTTCATAATTAGCTTATCGCTTACAGAAAATTTCATCTATAAATTTTAGTCCTGAAACCTGAAAAGGGAAATGTGATCTCGCTCGTTTCGGCCAGGGAGAAAGCATTCCTCTGCTGGGCTAGAATCATGTGTCCCATTTGCACTTTTTTTTAGATATCCAATTTAATTAAGATAATGACTCTCTTTTTAATGAAAAAGACACTTACTCTTCTAAAGTAGAAGACTTTAGATTTAGAATTGTATTAGAATTCTCAGTTCAAGTCGACAATAAGGCGAAAAGATAATTGAAATTGAAGCTCTAAAAGTAGTCAAAGTAATTGAAACTGCACAAAGGACTCGAGGGACAATTTATTGTCAGAATAAATTGGTAGGAGAACTGTCATGACCTACGCTATGCAGCGATGGGGAAAAATTGATCTTTCGATTATTTCTTCGATATTCGGACTATCGTGTCGAGTCTGGTATTCAATTGGAAATTGCCTTTTCTCTAGTCAGAGAGGTTCTCTTGCTATATGCAAATGTGCATGCACGTATCTAAGGCGACATCAATAACTTAATGCTGCGAATAGATTAAATTTTCAATGTAGAAAGTTTCTTTTTGTTATTTATTGCTTTTTAAGGTGCAACTTTCCTCCACATCTCCAAATTCACGATAGGAACAAAAAAAGAATTTTAAAAGTAATTATTTTAGTTTTTTATATCGTTTATCCAATACACCTTTTGCTAAAAACATTCAGAGGATTGTAAAAAATTTCAAATTAAAGGATTTTAAACGGTTTTTATCGATTTCAAACGTATACGAAATAATTGAGAATTCTTAATTTTTGAAATATAAAAACTTGTAATTACTTTTCTAATTTCAGGAATCTCCATAAGTAAAATCACTTGATGTTTCTTGATATTCCTTAAAATTGTACAAACTACCGTTATATCTTTAAAATTACTCAAAATCCCACGAAGTCTTATTAAATCTCTTAAAATTACTGAAAATCTACCGAAATTTCGTTAAATCCCTTGTATTCCTTTAAAGTCCTTAAAATAATTAAATATCATATCCCATAAAATGTTGTGAAATATCTTACAAATACACTGAGCTATATTTATTGGATTTAGAATATTAAAAAAAGTTCCTGAAACCAATTTATTTTTATTTATTTACTAACAGAAATTTACCCAGCGTTGCCTTGGATTTTACGAGATTTCAAGTGAGTTTAAGTAATCTCAAAGGATGTCAAGTGTTTGTAAGGAATTAAAATGGATTTCAAAAGAATTAAACAGAGCTTAAGG
>JAUESI010000036.1:10724558-10740311 GCA_032275145.1 Synergus laeviventris
ATACCCTGGTACCACTCATCCATCGGCACGGTACATATAACACCTTAGATTGGGGGCTAGATGGGACATCGAGTGCCACTCGAAAATCGCTGCTTAGTCGAACTACCATAGGTGCTATTCACCTTACTAACCAAAACTAGATTCCCGATGGGGTCTCGTTGCTCCGGCGTCCAGGTCGTCGCTACCCGTGGGAGTGCTAGGCCTCCTCACTACGGCCAGGTCCGAATCTATCTTCTACTTAGGGAGGGAAAACTAATTCACAGCCTAAGCAGTAAGCAGACTCACGCGTCCCAAAGAGGAGGATTCATTATATTATTATATTATTATTATATTATTTTAAATCACTTTAACTTGCTCAAAATCAGGTAGTAAAAGGAGTACTGAATAGAAATACCTGACCGGAAAATAAACACTTGGAATCCTTCGACAAGATCACTTTCCCTTGTCGGTCGAAGACTTCCAAAAAAAAGTCTAGGAAAAATAATTGTTAATAACCAATTATTTAATTATTCTAGCACTTTATTCTACACGTATAATAATTATTTGAGTTCTTTGACATAATTCAAGCTTTATTTATTTTTTTTAAAACAGCAAGTAAAAGTTCTCTGATGTGAAATTCATGCCGATAACCCTGTTTTTTTACATTCAGTTATTCATAACTCGTTCAAAAATTTTTATGTAAAAACCATGAATGAGAAAAATGTTTAAAATAAAAATATCTTTACAGAGACGTTAATAATATTTATTAGCAATTCCTTTTGGCTGAGTTATTCCAACTTTTGTTTAGGGACACACATTTAATGAAAAGATATTTGAAAGTTCTCTGGGAGAAGAGCTCTGATATCTAGAACATTAAAACGGGGAATGCACTCAACTGCGTTTGTTTATAATTTATTTTCTATGTCTGAAGGAAATTGTCGGCCTGGTTTATTGTTAAGACTTGGATCTTATTTAATTGTGAATTTCTGTTTTGTTTGTTTTGGCGACCAACTCGCTCTTTGAATCGAGCCTTGGATTTGTTGTTGTCGACGGTTGACGAGTTAAGGTTCTATTATTACTTTCGCTATTAGAGAGGTTCGTTTGGAAAGAGAGATATAGTTTTGTTTTGTTTTGAAGGGTCTGGCATTATTATTGAAAGCTTTGAGTAGTATCGTTTATTAATTTTCCATGTGTGGTGTTGATATCAAGGAAATAATATTCCTGAATATATTAGTTCAGTTCGCTTTTGACTATCGCAAAGCTGAGACATATTAAAACTAACGTAAACGTCGTGAAGATTGACAAGTTCAATTCCACATTCGAAGTGCGTTATAAATTCTGTGAGTGCACATGTTAGTGAAGGATTACCAGTGCTATATTCCGACAACCTTTTTCTCGACTGGATCGTCTTCTGGTGTTGTGGGAAGTGACGAGTCGGAAGACATACACCTCCAGTTGCCTCGGAATCGATTAGAACAATCGTGATCGTAGCTTGCGGAGCTTATATCTGTGCCAATATTCCAAAACTTTATAAGATTTTAAGTGAATTGTGTTTGTGGACTCGGGGTTGATGACACGCATTTAACCTCAAGTAGCCTTATAGTTTCAGTTCGTGATAAAAGATTATACCCTCGTTCATCCATGCCAGACGTTCATTATTTACGCAACAGCGTTCTTTGATCATTTCAAGGTTCCGGGGCCGGATGGTATATACGCGGCGATCCTCAAGGAAAGCCTGGGGGGAGTCATCCTGGGGACTATACATAGCGGGCATTACCGGACATCTTGACATCCTTCCTACTCAAGAGTTTGGAGAGACTGGTCAACAAATTTCTGAGGGCGGATCCATTTATACTACCTTTTCATGAGGAACACACGTCTATCAGATAGGCACATCAGTTGATGCAGCTCCTCTCTCAACAAACTACTTCATAAAAGGTTTCGAAGGGTGTCTGTATAGGCGACTTTCTGGATATTGAAGGGGCGTTCATTCGAACCACGAGGGTGGCTATAAGGCAGTGAGCAGAAGAGCATTGAGTGCCGATAGCGATAGTGGATAATGTTGACGCTGGGCAATAGAGTTCTCAGCACGAGTTGGCAGGATTGCCGACTGTAGGGGAGCGTATTCGCAGACTTCCCTCAGGTCGGGGTTCTATCCCCAGTTTTATGGTGTTTGGTAGTGGATAGTCTCTTGAAACTACTGAATAATAAAGGTGTACGTGGTATCGAGTATGCAGATGATATCTGCCTACTGGCCAGAGGAATGTACGAAGAAACACTCAGAGATATCATACAGGGAGCTCTGAGGAAGACCTTTGGAAGGTGTAAGGGAAAGGGCTTTAGCTTTCAAGCGGACAAGACGGCAATTGTATTCTTATCCAACTTAGTTGGTTCTTATCCAACATACTGGATAAGAAACTCAATTGGCAAAGCCATCAACTGGAAGAATTTCAGAAGGCGCGGGTTACCTTCTGGTAGTGTAAAGCAGCTATTGAAGCTAAAAACAGATGTGTGCTGTGGAAATCTGGTTAACACCACAGGATAGGATAAAGACCCAAAATAGAAAACACTGAGTGAAAGGCTTTGGTCCAAAAGCGAAAATGCTCGCAATCAAGGAATGTGCAGGGTTATATCACGGAGAAATACAGGCGAAGTCTTTTGGATCTGCACAGAGAGTCAGGCAACACTAAAAGCATTGAATAGAGATGAAGTCAAGTCTAAACTGGTGGAGAAAACCGGAAAAATCCTCCAAGGGGGTGCACAGAATAACCAGCTTCATCTTACCTGGATACCTGGTTATGCGGGTGGAAGGCAACGAAGGGTGTGATAGGCTTGCGAAGGAGGGCATTAGGTTATGCGGTCCCCAAGAGGAAGAAGTAGGCGGCATACTCTCGACGACAATAGCCAGCCAGGCGGCAGCACATCGCAAGACGCGGTTATTCTTGCTCCCCTGCTCTGCCGTTATTAATGTAAGTTTGACTATAACATTTTGTAACTTGCTTCCGGCTCATTTCCTTACCCTCACACTCTGATTTCCTACCTTCCCTTTAGATAACGGCATACCAACCGTTACACCTAGCGCCCCACGTTGATCGGCGGGCTGGCTGAGAACTTGATGTCGTCGTCGTGAACAGGCTGCTCCAAATTGATGAGCTGGAGCTCCGAAGTGTTTTTTTCTAAACGTGAGAATATCTGGGGGACACAGTCACTTGGGCAGTAGAGCAATTAGGAACTCGGGAACTATTCGACTAGCTCGTTTAGGAGGCAAGATAAGACTGACTCGGCAGCGAGCGACGCTGGATGCCGAGATTCGGGGTTGATCGGCCGCCTGCATCAAACATCGGAGCTCTCTGACCGATCATTATTCAGAGAGGCGTGAGCAGGGCCTATTGTATCCTCCGTGTTATATGACACGATGAGCCCTTAGTGATGCACCCGACCCAAAGATGACGCCAGATGCGCCGCTCTTGCAGCCTGCCGACTGATCAAGCACCCCGTTGACAGATGATAGAAGATGTCATCTTCCTGGGCAACTATGTGCATGGGAATCTCATTCATGCACCTGACGAGGATGGTCTTCGGGCCTATACAATGGGGAAACGAATGTGGCGAAATGTCCTGCTGTGTGTGTGAGTATATTATGCGCTCGTAGAGTGGAGATTCTCAGCCCCTATGGCTCAGAACTGTCATGAAACAAATTATAAAAAGAAACATTAGCTCTGTATGTGTGAGTTTATTATTTCGCTATGTGGATTGTTGCCTTCCGATGTTCAGCTGATTGTTTTCAGAGCTCAGGTACTCCGATCAGCTGTTAGATTGTGTAGGTGTACTAACAGCCAATGGCTCTTTATTCTGAGTCTAATACGCGAAATCAACCTGGTAAATGTAGAACGTGAGTGGTATAAAAAATATACCACGTCACAATATATATGTATTAAAACTTTACGCTTTTTACGTATTATTTATTTAAGTAATATTCACTGTTTTAATGATTATTAGGTTCGGGTTCGAGAGGAGAAGAAAATATTATCTTTAAACTTTACACTTTATTCACTTTAAATTACCCTTTTGCACATTTAATTTTTATTATTCACTATCACTTAATTGTTCACTATGTACCTATATATGGTTTTATAATAAATTTCTTAATGCTGGCTCTTATTCACTCTATTCCACACTCTTACTTTTCATAATATTAAATTAGGCAAAATTCTCTATTTATTTCTTTACAAGTAATTTCCCTTTTTCCCTAATTGCTCATAGGCAAGCTAATATCGTAGACAATAGAGAGAGAATGAGCAATCTTTACTGACTCATCCAAGAGAACAAGTCTTTGAGTATCAGAAACAGATTTCTAGATCTCAAAGCTCAATCTCGAGTCAGAGTCTTTTGCTAATGGCCATAAACTCGGATATCATGATAAATAGCGGGTCCTATCTAGAAAATGATTTCTCAAAGTGAATCCAAACTCGGATAACACGATAAATCGTGGGTTCTGTCCAGAGAACACTTTTAGATGCTCACCGCTCGCTCCCGAGCGTAATTTTTATATAAAGCCAATAACTTCTTATAGGATGATAATGTAAAACGTAATAGAATGAAGGGGACAGAAGTCAAATGAAGAAAGAAGGTACAAAAAATGGGATATCATAAGAATTCAATATGTTTAACAATTACTAACAAATAAATCACTCTGAATCTGTTGAAGTACTCTAATATGTAATCAGTGACAAAAAAATAGAAAATAAGAAAACACTTTTTTTAATTTTCATATAAAAAACAATCGAAAATTACAATATACTTGTATAGACATATTTTCGACCTTGAGAAAGTGTTTATTAAGTTGAAATTGTTGAATCATAGCAATCTTTCTTGGATTTTCTGATATTTTGAATATTTGAAAAAAACAAAATTCCAAAAAGCTAAAAAAAATCTATAATTTTTTTGACTACTTTTATGTTCTTTAACACTGATAAACATGATACAAATAAGGTCAAAAACAATGTTTAATCATATGCAAATGCATAATAAGCAAGAAAAAACTGCAATTGTTAAGAAAAACCGATTTTCATCAAACTCATCTTTTTCATACTAAATGTGTCATTTGTGACGAACTCTAATCGAGTTTCTCATGTAGTTAATTAAGAGTTACCGAGCAGTAATTTTCAATTTTAAGGATGTGTGAAAGCGATTTTGAAAAAAATAAAGTTCGTTTGTAATTGTTACATCTGAAATTTTCAAATAGAAATAATTTTCATGGTGAGTTGTTCAAGGTTTAGAAATTTATTTGAAATGTTTAATACGGGGAGGCTTTCACTTTCCCTTATTCTCAGACTGAGACCTGTTTTCCTATTTACTCAGCAATTAATATTATGAAATTTAATTACGAGACTGGTGGATTCAAGAATCATTAAATTCCAATTAAAGGGTTTTATTTTAGAAACATAGTAGAATTGTTTCGATACAGGCTTACCCTAGTCATTTATCCTTAATGCTAGTTTTTCTTAACTCTACTAATTGGAAAGGCGAGGTTTTGAGGAGAAATTTCGTCTTGAATCATGCACCCTTGTTTATGAGTTTTTAAATTCTACAAGGGTAGAAAATATATGCATGTGGATGGAAACTGCAAATACTTTTAAATAAGATAGTTTCCTCTATTTCTATTCACTGCAGGATTTAATTTTTAATTTATTTAAGAAGAAAAATTCGGTTGCCGTTTTGAGATTTAGCAAAGACATTTTTCTCTTAGATTTTTCGTTCACCGTTCATTTTATATGCGGATTGAACTTGAATTTCTCATCGAAGTTCTCTTTAGCACTGCTACCGATGTTATTTACCGAACACTGGTTGCCCTTGATTCATTTCACCAAGAATAGAGCATTTTATCTATTTCTTGTTGAAGCTTTAAGCCCGTCTTCCGTCGCCAGGAAGCTCTCGCTTGAAATTAACATCTAGCGCATTTATTTTTTAATATCCCGAATTGAAAACACTTAACGCCTATTGAAGCCGTTGGCGATAAAATCGAATTTTAGACGTACACAACTTCGACTCGATCGGAGAATATCAATGATGCGAACCGAACTTAGACGGGCAAGATAAGAACCGGGTTCCTATGTCTGAATAGTTCTATGCGGCACCGAATAACTCAACTTAAGCATTTTAATGAGGAGTAGCTCTGGTACCAGGCTGCTCAAGTATCTGCAAAAATGTTTTGGGAGCAGTTTGGTTTGTCTATTGAAGATGGAGGTAAATTAGGAAGGGATTTTTTCAAAGTTGATGAGTTTTCTGGAAGAGGTGGAAATTAGATATGCCTCATGATTCTTGATAAAATTTTCGAGTCGTCTGGCGTGATTTCCAAGTCACATGAGACAAAAACACTGTCATTATTTTTTATTTTCTTTATATGTCCCTTTTTATTAAAGTTGAGTTTCTCCTTCATCTTAACTTTTCAAATGATAAAAAAAAGGTATTTATAATGAGCAAATTTTTGTTTTAATTTGCTAGTTGGACTTTTTGAAATTTCTGAGTTGAGGTTGTAGGTTTTCAATTGGAAACATGTTCCAAAATTTATTATTTTACACCTCAATTGATTTTACTAAAATGAAACATTAAAAATGTGTGCATCTTAGTCAGATGTCATTAGAGCACGTGACATGACATTCTGTGCGAGACTAACACCAAGACAAGGGTGAGCGGTGAGGGAGGACATCATAGGAAGGCACTACGGATGCCGAGCCGTACCATACAAACTCATAAGATGTGTGACGAGCAGTACCGCCTGTCACATTTTACATTGAATACTATATCTATACAAAATTATTGATCTGCTAGTCACCTGTTCATGACAAGACTGAAGTTTCCCATAGCAACCTGGCGCCTGCGCGCAACGAACCGCCAGCCGACTGTGAGTGACGAAAAGCACTGACAGTCGCCGAATCTGACAGTCTTCTCGGGAGCGGCTCACCGGCTCGCACGGCAGATTCGCACTCAGTAGGCTCCCTGATTCTCTCTATCACCTGGTGTAACTATGATAGAGAGAAACAGGAAAGACTCGCTCGTGGACGATAATAGATAGGAACAACCGACCAAGAGACCGTTGAATCGTGGTTGAATAGAGCAACTAGAACCACGATTCACAAATTGACATATAAGGACTTGACAAATGAGGCAGTGATTTTGAATGGTATTGACATTCATTAGAATTATTTGAATCATTTTTTAATTATTCGAAATATTTTAGGGTAAATAAAAATAATTTAACCGAATTAAATAATAATTCTAATAAATGGTATTGACATTTATTAGAATTGTTTAAATTACTTTAAATTTATGGCAAGTCAATCTAATCCACGACCAACTGGCACATCTGTGGCCGTTTATAAGATAACCAGTTGCATTAAAATTATATTTTAATTCAAATTAGGCTTTGCTGGGGTTATGATTAGGCCGTGTTATTTCCCACTTATTAACTGGAGCACCTATAATCGTGTATTGAGCGAAGGGTTACGTCGGCTCACCACCGACCTAATCCGGGCTCTAGAATGGCAAACTGACTGAAAACCTCTTTGGTCCCACTCGCCATACGATCAACTGTAGCGACTATGATCGTATGTCAAGTAAAGGGTTACGTCGACCAACCATCGACCTAACCTGGACCCAACTCGGCAAATGCACTAAGACTGATCCACCCGACGGAAACCGACATACTGACGACCGTGACTTACGGAGACATGGGTGAGAGAGACGACTCTCAACTTGTATCGCCAACCTTTTGCCGTTGCCTTCCAGTCACACCGTACTCTTTTCATATTTCAGGGACCAGTCTAGATGCTCATGCGTACACTCACACACACACACACTCTCTCGCGACGGAACATACCACACCGCACGGACGCATTCACACCGTAAAGTTACAAATAAATACCGTTTACTCGCACATACACCGCTCATTTACACTCGCTCACACACCGCTCAAATACAGATATTCACACCGCAAATATACTCACTTATACTAGTTACACGTACCCAAACACCTAATTTATGGTACATTCATAACCGCATTTACAAATTCTAAACTTACGAATTGTTACTCCTTTACCATATCATTGTCATATTATTATAAATCAAACATTCATTCGCTCACACAAATTCAATTATCATTCCACTCATTAGGTTAAACTAGCAATGTAGTTTATGGGTAAAGTAAAATAGTATTGTTTAAATTTATATAAAAAATTGTATTTTTCCTCAAAAACCTCATCGTTTGTAAAACAATTATGAACCCTGGCAGACTGTAGCATCTGGCAAGGGAGGGCAGGAAAACTGATCATTACAGATGGAAAGAGAGAGAGTCTCGTTGTGATTTCCAGTGACGAACGGGAGAGAGAGAGAGAGAGTGAGAGAGAATGCTTGCCTTCTACAGTGTATTTAATGATTGAAATTTTAAGGAAGTATAAATTTATCTCTGATAGATTTTTAATTTGCTTGAGATTTCTTCATGCGTTTTTGAAGCTCTTAGATTACGAGCGATATTCGATTTTGTGTACATTCTCAAGATAAGAATTACATTGTGCTAAAGCATAGCCGTAACAGCAGAAATCGTTAAGAATAGCTTTCTTTGGTCACAAATGACACATTTAGTATGAAAATTATAGTGTTTTATGATAATGGGTTTTTATTAACAATGAAAATTATTTGTTAATTATTGTGAATTTGCATATGCTAAAAAATTTTTTACCTTCTTTGAATTACATTTATCAGTGAAAAAAAGAAAAAAAAATTCATTTTCGTCAGATAGACGTCTGATACTTCAGCTCAATGACTACGTGACGTCATTCTACGTTAAAAATAATGCTATGAAAAAAATCAACACCCTTGAGCTATTTAAATTTAAACAGGTTGAAATTTTCATGGTGTCTTCTAGAGCGAATTGAAGTACATTAAACCTAATCAAATTAAGCTGCATAAAAATCTAAACAAATCTAAATTCTAAATAAATATTTATTTTGAGTTAGTACGATAGTCAGGCAATTAGTGAAGTTGAAAGATAAATTATAATTAAAGTTTGCGAGTATAACCACTAGTTTTGAATTAAGCCAATGTAATTTAATTGAAGTAAATTTGAGTAGTGTTCGTGAAAACAAGTATAAAGGACCACTTTACAATAAATTACCGAGAATTTGGAAAATGTTGGTTATTTATGTAGGGTACAATTTCTGGATCGAGGAGGATAGAATCCCAGATTTTAATCTAATTTTTCTTATAATGTATGTAATCACACTATAGTCAAGAAGTCCTAAAATGTAAAGAAAAAAAGATTTGGTAAGCAGATCTTACAAATTCTTCTTTTCCATCTGTGCATCCAAACAGCCTTGCAAAGTCCCCTAAAACGCCGTTTTTTGTTTGCCGAGGACTCTTAGTACAGACTGGTAGATGTCCTTATTGCACAAATTTCTGAAATTGATGGCGTCCTATCTGCGTTTTACCTTACGCAGGCTGTCCTGCATAAAACAATATTATTTATTTTATAAGGTAATTACGAAATTACAGATAGCTACTGCAGCTGGATGTGCTCTTGTCATGATTGGATTTTGTTTAATTGGACCAGCACCTTTTATACCTTATCCTAAAAGGTTCTGGATGACTGGAATTGGCCTAATATGTCATGGTTTGGGAATGGCTGCTCAGTTGGTTGCTAGTTTTACCGATGCCCTCAGGACGTCTATGTGAGTTTTAACAAGAAAAGTAACAATTTAATAGTACGAATGCTTTGATAAATACAAAATCTATTTGACAAAGAAGGATGGTACTTTCGACAACAGAAAGAGCATCCAAAATTAGGAGGAAAGAGGACGCTTTCTTCTTCTTGTTGTAGTACATTCCTAGTAAGCAGTGAGGAAATATTTACAAATGACTACGTAGACGAAAGTTGTATATCGCGCAATTATTTGTTACACATTTTCTCGGTTTTTAACAGTGTAGACCATAGTTTTTTAATATAAATAAATAAATAATAAATAAACGGTCATAGATTTTCAAACAAGAAGACAAGGCCTTGCCTTCCTCCTAGCATTGGACCCTCTTTCTAATACCGCCCTAGCATAGTTGAACCAAAGCTTTTGTGTCTGAGCCCATCATATGCTTCACATAAATCTGACATATTTTAATATTATTCTCTTTTTTGAAAAGAATAATATCCTTTCGGCACCGTAACTTGGCCAGAACTTCATCGTTTCACTGTATACGAAAATTACTTTTCACCCTTCGTTGGAAAATATTACTTAACTCGAAGGAATGAAAAGTATTTGACCTAACTAAGAAACAAAAGATTTTTTCTTTAAAATCATTTTTATTTCGTAACATAGTCACCTTTTAAGTCGATACACTTATTCCAGCAATGCTCTATCTCCAACAAGTGAAGCTTTAATGTTAGGAAACAGGAAAAAGTCGTTGTGGGGTCATATCTAGTGAATACGGCGGGTGGTCAACCAATTCGAAGTGCAATTCGTAAATTTTAGCCATGGCGATCACCAAAGTGTGAGAAAGTGCGTTTCCTTGATGAAAAAACACTTTCTTTTTCTTCAAATGCGGTCGTTTCTTTACAATTTCTGCCTTCACCTTTATCAAGCAATGATGCCTGATACTCTCCAGTTATTTTTTTACCTTTTTGGAGATATTCGATTAATCCAATCCCGTGATTATCCCAAAAGACAGTCGCCATGACTATCCTGGCCGATGGAACCGTCTTTGGCTTTTTAAAAGAAGATTCGCCTTTTGGTAATCGAGGAACTATGGTACATCCGGCTTATTAACACTAGAAGACACGCTGTATGCGTAAATAATATAACTTCTGGCATTTACCGACAGAGCAAGTACTGGTTTTATTCCATGCTAAATTATAGGTCACTCACTTACCGACCGTGCCACCTTCGATCGCCGGTTTATTACGCTGAGTCAGTAAAGCAGTTTTCTAAAGTTTGATGATTACTTCCCATACTGACGTATGTGTTCAAGTTAAACACTAAAAAACGGTCACAGATATTTTAAGGAATTATATAGGATGGATCATCGACACTAGAGTCACAAAGTTTATCATAAAACACAATCAAAATTTATTGTTCAAGTTCTTATAAGTTCTTTTGCCTTATAAGAGAGGGTAATATCACAAACTCTCACTATTAAAGTAACGTAGAAAGAAAAAGAAATCACGATAAGTAAGATGCACGAAGTTCGTGTGTCTCCAATATAACAGGTTTCGAGACTCGCCCTGTAACAACGATACGTCTAGTGACGTATCGTATTAACAAGATAACAGCGATCCTTTAATGCGTTAGAGAGAGAAGACCGACATAGCTATTTCTAAATTCACAATAGCGAGGAATGGTAAATACGCTAGGAATAAGTAGCCTCGCTGAACAAAGGCGAGAAGAAAAGAAACTCTCGTACCACACACGCTGATCTCACACGGTATACAAAATCAACCTACAATAAATTCCGAACATTCCCCCCCCCTATTTTTCGTTGATTAAGGAGAAAAATGTCACTCACTTTAGTGTCAAAACCTGAGTAGATAGGTTCTACCTCCGTAGGATGAACGGGTAAGACACACAACTTCACTACAGGTCTTTCTAAAGGTCCACTAGCGGTCCGTACAGTAACGACCCTGACATGGCCCTCAGCGTCCGGATGTGTTACAGTGACACGACCTAAAGCCCACTTTGTAGGAGGACGGTTTTCGTGCAATATAAGCACGAGATCGCCGATCTTGATGGAAGACACAGGTTTCTGCTACTTGGGACGGGTTTATAGAACCTGCAAGTATTCCGATAACCATCTGTTCCAGAAATCCTCATACATCTGTCTGGTAAGCTGCCAGCGTTGTAGTCAATTCTGCTTAAGATCGATGAGAGAAGGTACTGGAACCGTGAATATAGCCGACCTAATCAAGAAATGACTCGGGGTTAATGGCTCCAGGTCATTTGGATCATCACTCTGTGCTTGTAATGGCCGGGAATTTAGACAAGCTTCCACCTGTGTGAGGAATGTTGTCATTTCCTCAAAAGTTATAGAGAAGACAGATGCCTTCTCAAAAAGTGTGCAGAGTTGTTTGTCCGCATCAACGAAATTGGTACCGCAATCGCTGTATAAGAAAGTACTTATACCACGCCTAGCAGCGAAGCGTTTGTAAGTCGCTATGAAGCCCTCAGCGATGTAGTCTGAGCACGCCTCCAAGTGGACCACCCTCGTAGCAAAGCATACAAAGACCACAATATATCCCTTGTAGGTCTTGTATCCACGTCCCCTAGCTGTTCGCATCCAAATAGGACCAGCATAATCTAGACCGCTAATAGCAAAGGGTCTGGATGATCGAGTGACTCTAAGGGTAGGAAGTTGATTCATAAGTTGAGTGCAAGTTGTTTCTCGATGTCGAGCGCAAGTAACACAACGATTTAAACTTTCTTTACCACACGATGTCCTGTGATGATCCAATACTGTCTCCTCAGATATGACAGCGAAAGTTGCGTTCCACCATGCAGCATGGCCTGGTGTCCATTCCGAACGATGAGCGTGGTAAGAATAGAATCCGGAGGTAAAATATAAGGACATCGCTCATCGAAATCCATCACAGCATGTTTCAAGCGACCTCCCAGTCGCAATAAACCGTCCGAGTCCAGGAAGGGCAGCAAACGGAATAGAGGGCTTTTGGTATTAACTGGAAGATGATTGCGCAGCAGCTTAATTTCGTCGAAGAAGTGTCCACATTTTTCATACCCCACCAGACGACATCGTGCACGTCTCAAAAAATCTGAGGTCGGTTTGCATAGAAGAAGATCAATATACTTCTTTCGTAGCCTATCGATGAACATCAAACAGATCGCAGTGGTACGAAGTAATTTTTTTAGAGTCGAGTGTCGACTCAGTAGTGACCACGGTGGATCAAGATCAACTGTTGTGGAGTGAAAAACAGTCCTTTCATCTCTATTAATATCTGGATCTATCGATCCTGTAGAAGATGGTCAAGAGTTGGGTGCTTGCGATAGCAAGGTAGGTCCAGTCCACCAGAGATGATGGCTCTCTAAGCGTGAGGGAGAGATTTCTCGAAAAGCGCAATCAGCTGGATTGTCGACTCCGGAGACATGATGCCATGTAGCGTTAGGCAGCTTAGTCTGTATCTCCGAGACTCGATTTGATATGTTTGTCATCCATCGCAGAGGATGACCTCGTATCCAGTCTAGAGTGTTTGCCGAATCAGACCATAAATGTCTCGGCACTGTATTAGGAAAGTTCAAGACCGAGCGGACATGAACCATCAGCCGAACAAGTAGAACGGCTGCACAAAGCTCTAATTGAGGCAAAGAAGTTTCTTTAAGGCAAGCAATCTTAGTCTTTGCCGAAATTAGAGAGACAAGTATCTAATTTGAGGGTAGCAGGATCCTCAAATAGACTACCGCAGCGATAGCCTTCTCCGACGCATCTCCAGAGCCATGAAGTTCACAGTCAGACACATCCGAAGAACATCCCAACCAGCGAGGGATGCTTAGTCTAGAGATATCAGGAAGCTCATTCCTGTACCTTCTCCAGGTAGTAATATGCTTAGCAGGCAGATGTTGATCCCAATCAAGTTTCAGTTTCCACAACCCTTGCACAAATATCTTAGCTCTAACTTAGACTGGGGCAAGCCATCCAAGCGGATCAAAAAGGCGAGCTATCTCAGAGAAGACGCTCCTTTTAGTTGGAATCCCAGACTCCTCAGGAGGTTGAAACTGGAACCTAAAACAGTCAGAAACCGGTTGCCATAGAATTCCGAGAGCTCTATAAATTGGCTCTTGAGTAAACACATAAGGTGACGACTTTTCGTTGCAGTCTTCCGGTATTCCTTGTAGAACATCTTCGAAGTTCGACAACCATTTCATGAGGATAAAACCACCGGCCTTGAGTAACATGTAAACTTGGCGGCGTTTCTCCATGGCTGTATCGATGTCGTAGGCTCCGGAAATGACATCGTCCACATAAATCTCTCTTCTCAAGATGTCCGTAGCCAAAGGAAAGTTGATCCCTTCATCATCTGTTAACTGATGCAAGGTTCGGATCGCCAAGTAAGGTGACGATGCAAAACCGAAATTTACGGTTTTTAACATGTATGTCCGAAGCTCTTCTTCAGGATGGGTTCTCCATAGTATCTTCTGATAGATACGATCTTCCGGGTGTATCTAAATACGCCGAAACATTTTCTCAATGTCCGCCGTAAAGGCGATCGTGTAACATCTCCAACGAAGCATGACATCCTGTAATTCGGTGTGGAGCTTGGGTCCTGAATGAAGAAGTTCATTCAGAGAAACACCCACATGAGTTCGTTGAGAGGTATTAAACGACGGTCTCACCTTCGTGCTTGAGCTGGTTTCCTTAAGGACGCAATGGTGTGGTAGAAAGCAACTCTGAGTAGGTTCCAATTCGTGAGGATCCGACACTAGATTCATCTCACCCATATCCATATACTTCTGTATGCTCCGTGCATATGATTGACGCAGATCAGGATCCCGTTGTAAGCGCCTGTCCAGGCTCATGAACATTCTATGCGCGGCAAAACGAGATTGGGAGTCGTACAATTTAACGGCCATCCTCTGAGCGCTGGTAAGTGGAGATAAAAAGCTTCTCACACTCTACGGTATCGAGGGTGAACTTAGGAGAGACTGTTGGAAGATCCTCCTGTACAATAAAGCGTCGTAGCAAATCCAGCAACTCGTGTTCGATCGTACATTGCAGTCCAACAATCCTCCGAGTATGTGGGGAGAGTTTCTCAGAAAAAAGACCAGACAAGATCCAGCCCAGCGTAGTATATTGCGCCGTAGGAGTACCCAAAGGACCCTTTCGGACACCTTCTTCAATGATGTATGAGTAGACTTGCGCACCTAAAATCATATCGATCGAGCCGCCCTACTCGATAAAAGGATCTGCCAATTCCAGACCTTCAATGTGGAGCCAGTCGTGAGTAGACATACCACGAGGTGGTATGTAAGAAGTAAGTTTTGGTAGAATAATGCATTGGGCGTAAAAACTGACCATAGGTCTGATACGCGACGTCACCCTAATCGTCGCTAGTCGTCGAGAAGTTCTCATACGTTGATCACCAAACCCCCCCCCCCCGCCCCGCACGGAAACGATAGCATGGATTCTTTTCAGCCTGAGCTTATGAGCATGAGACTCAGTAACAAAGGACGCCTGAGGCCCCTGATCGAGCAGTGCTCGAGAGAAATAGCAGCTGCCATCCGCTCCCTCAGTAGAGACGATTGCTGTAGCCAGAAGAACAGACCCGCCCAGTCATGAATAACTCTCAGCGAAATGTGCAGCAACTGATGAGTTCACAGGTGTAAACGTAGAGCTGTTAACATTTAGGTTTGAGGTGAAAGGCACAACTGTGTTACCAGCTTCACGCTCCGGAGCCTTAGTAAAGGAACGATATATCATGGTGTGGTGATGCCCAGAGCAAATTTGACACCGCTTAGTGGAAGGAAATCCCTTTATCGCATGCCTGTCAAGACAATTAAAGCATAGTTTGCTCCTACGAATCAATTCTTTTCGCTGTTCCTCATCTTTTGACCTAAAAACAGGGCAAAATAAGACAATATGTTTTTTAAAGCACACCGGACAGTTGTCATTCTTAAGGTAAGCACCATGAGCCTGTGTATGAAAAACCTGTTTAGTAGCTTTGACACCTGTCATCATTCTCTTTGCTTCGGCTGATGAATGTTTAAAGTGGGAACCTTCCCCAAACTT
>JAUESI010000036.1:10769464-10781340 GCA_032275145.1 Synergus laeviventris
ATGAAATTAAGAACGAATCATTTATCGTTTTTCTTTTGCTAAGTTTAGTCTACCGGGCATCCATGGAAATTAAACAAACCCTTTTATCAGCCGAAATCGGTCTATGTACGCTTCGCAAACGATATCCCACTCTAAAACCCTCCCTTAAAAAATAACGAAGACTCCGCCTCTGAATTTACTGCTACAATGTCTATGTGACCCTCGTCTGGTCCACCCGGTCGTGCCATAAGAGTGGTAACATCAGACTTAAAAAGGGCTGGAGCTGATTTTGAACCCTTTGGAACCAACCTATCCAAAAACGAAACAACCGTCACATGCACGCCTTGTGTTTAGGTGCGTTTTGGTATACGCACCCCCTTTATTTTCTTGAAAGGAAATCCTACACGTTGGATTTTTGGTCGCTCACAAAATTACACAATGTTATTACGTCGCATCACAATCATCAAACCTCGATGCATTGTCTTATACATTAACTAAATACCACGAGAGCGACGAGCCTTTCTTCCATCCTTCGAGCTTTTGCGTAAAGGGTCCTCGAGACTCAAGAGGGTGGTTCACACAGCGAGAAGAGACCGATCCTTCTCTTCCCTTCTCCCTTACCTCAAGTTCAGACGTACTTAATTAAGCACTAAAGAGGCATTTTCTCGACAATGAACTCTTTTTCGCTGCTTCGCTTCGAATCATTTCTGTTTTCTACTCGTAAGGGTTCCGTTGGAATCCTTCTTTCTTTTCCATGCCTTGCTAACCATTCAAAGACTCAACAGCTGTATAATCGCGCAATTAGCTTGTTACAATGAGACAGAGACGCAGTTTGTTCTCAAGATCGAATCACCAAGGGCCTACGCCTTGGCGCCTTTCTAGTGCCTATTGAGGAAAGTGGTTTCTTATTCTCGATTCATTCGATTGAATTGTTGTCACCCGTCTCAGATGCTTATGATTCTACCATCTAATTGTACCACTTCATTCATAAACAGTATCAAATTGAGTTCTTGACCGATTTCTTCAGCTTTGTTTTCGTTATGCTTTATATTTGATGTATAGAGAAGAATCTTTTGTTCTTCCTATTTTTTTACATATAAGATACATACTTTTCTATTGAAGTTTCTGCAATTCATTCAGAATTTAGTATACATGCACATCTTTTGTACGCTCGAGTGCTCTCTTTACACGAAGGTAAAGGCAACTCAACACATTTCCGCTTCGCGAGACTCGAGTTTATATACCTACCTGGATTCCGTTATTCTTCAAATCAAAATGCAAATCGCAATTCTACCTACTTAGCTAATCAGCTTCATTAGCTGTAATGATTATGCATTACAAGCGTGATATAATTTATGAATCTCATGTTATCTAATGAGTGCCACAAAGCATAAGATATTGCACTAACTCTGTCAGGGTTAGTTTAGATTATTCTCTAACTTTCATAACTTATGTGTCTTATCAGTTAATGGCAATGTTAATGATTTAATTGCGGAATCTAAAACTGTAAAACATATGTTATAGGTTGAATCCCATAATAAGAAGGAATCTTATGAAGTTGTCCTCTCTGATTTCGTCTAGACTATAAAGTCAGTAACAGGCTATGGCAATTTTGATAGGTATATATGTGAACACAATGGAACTTGGATTAACAACATTAATTAACAACGGAATTAGCATCATCGTGATTACGTTTTAATGATACCAACGGGAGCGGCAACCATATTCTGCACAACGTTGGCTGCGTGTCGAGGCGGACAAGTATCTCAGATCTTCTCTTCTTTCTCTACCTATTTGTCGTTCTCTCTTGATGACGAGCAAGAGGGGAACCTCTGAGTTTTGCTACTATCACGACTGCGGGATTCGTTTCATTATATAGGCACTAAATTCACTTGAGATCTACTTCAACCTCATACAAGGCCCTCTCAGGTACACCCTCGCCTCTCACAGGTATTAGGTATGCTCTTCGTCCATATCTCTTCTCAAAGATATCGGCATACAGGAAACAACCATCTTTTCTTTCTTCTTCACTTCCTACTCATCTCTATACATGTAATACTTAATTGTATGAACAGGTTGTCTACTCAGCGGGAATTTAAGGAAATCCGGGAATTGTTCGGGAGTTGAAAAAATCTGGTAAAATCCGGGAATTGTCCTTGATTTTATTTTTTGATGCGGGAAGTGAGTTTCCAGTTTAAAAAAGTTTCCGAATAATCAATCTAAATATTTTTATTTGACGCTTGTAACTTTTTTTACGTCTCTTGAAATCTTTTCAATTATTTTCAAACCGTTTCAAAAGTATGTAATTCCTTAAAATCAACTTCTTTAAAATCAATTAAAATGCCTTGAAATCTTATGAAATCTCATGCAAATCCTAAAACATTTTTGGATTCTTTAAAAATCTCTTGAAATTCAATATCCTAATATCACTTCAAATTTTTTCAAATTCTCTTTAGAATCCTTTAAATCTGTTTAAATCGCTTGAAAATTAAAATGTCTTAATTAAAATATCATGGAATCCCTGGAAAATCTTAAAATTTCTTAAAATTCTTTAAAAATTCCTCGAAATAGTATAGTTTCCAAATAAATTATAATATTGCAGAGGAGCAAATTACGCATGTCGCAACCCACTATTGATGAGTTTATCGTAGACTTCAGTAGACATCCTGATTACTTTCAAATAATAATCTTGAGCTGTGAGCGGCATTATATATCCCGTAATCATGATTTCATAAATAACAGAAAATGGAAAAGAAATGTAAAAAAAAGTTTGAAAGTCTCGTTTCTAACACTAAAAGTTGCCAGGACAATGTAGCAAATTCTCTGGTAATCCTGCTATCAGGTTGGTCACGCTCTCGTGCGCGCGACATTCCGTCGCATCCGTAGCACGTGATGGGCGCAAAACATTTCAATTCACGAACGAGCGATTAACGCGTCAAGGCGGTCGATAATGCGTTGACATTGAAGCATGCTTTCAGTGTTTTAGTTCTTCAAGAAAATGTGGATTGCGTGACATGCACGCACTTTGCTCACCGGGTGTTTAACCCTATAAGAAAAAGAAAGACCAAGGCTCTGCGCCGGTTTTAATTAGAGCTCCCGTCTTACATTGTAATCTGCTTCTGTGCGGTCTACATATGTACAATGTTCGCTCGCATGAGATCAGAGTTCTGTGAAATTACTGACAAAATCCTAAGGATATAACTACGACAACTCATCAACTCTAGTTGATATCAACTTGATATAGAAAACGGGAAGTTGGAACATTACGTAAAAAGTATTGACCTTTTTCAATAGAGTGTTTATTGTTAATAAACAGTTGTTGTCTATTCCTGTTATTATTTAGCGAAATAAATTGGTAAAACATTGGTAAAACAATTCAGGATTTCTAGCCGCAGTTAAATGTTTCTTCCCTTTCTCAAACTCGATTTTAAACACTCGACTGTATTAATAAATACGAAAAGAACGTAAAAGCCATTCTGTACGCATGTATAATCATAGACTTTTGTGCTTCCTTTCTTGTTCTCTGAGAATATTCTCTTGGGCATATCATTATGCTCAACACCAGCGGCATGAAGTGCGCTCTGCGCTATATTCTGGGACTTGGAGTGGTAGTGCAGATCTCATGTGTTCTTTTTTCACCTGCGAGGATCGTTACCTTGTAATTAGCGATTACATTAACTATCTCACCTTCCACTGACTGTTTTCTTTTTCTCTCTTACGCTGCGAATAACGACTCGCATGCGGGAAACCTGTTTGTCACTGCAGTACGAGAGGGTCTCGTAGACCGGAATCGCATGTCAGCGATATTGTGCTATGTATATGCATTATGTATACAGTGGCTGTACAATGTACAGTCTTGCAGTTACATTAACGAACGTTCTGCTTCTGTACGCTTTCATACGTGCGAACGTGCATGATAAGAACGCTTCGTGGAGGCGCTTCATGGAGCTACCGCGTATTTTAGCGAGTACACGCGTCCTCGCTGTCGGCACCGGAGAAATCAAGCATAGCGTGTGGTGCTACAAATTGAGCAAAATGAGTCAATCTTAGTTTGTTAGCGGGACATAAATCATTCCTCATGAAAATCCCACTGTATTAAGAATCTCTTGAATCATTGCGATATATAAGATATGTCAGCACCACCCCTGTAGTGGTGGTACTGACCCCGTAATAAGTCAAGTGAAGCTCGATCTCAATCCCTAGATTCTTCCTGGAAGACACTTGATGGTTAACCGAGTAAAAATCTTGACAACCCCGATTATCCCGTGGATGATAATTCAGCCCAGGGAGAATGCATGTGTCGTCGCATATATTCTCTGAAAGCCTGCATGATCCAGGAGAAGAAGCCTTGTACGGAGACGTCCGTACGAATAAATCGTTCGTCGTTACACGTGTTTTGCCTGTATTCCCTCCGCAGCCCCAAGCTGTTAGAACCTTAACAGCAATGGACCTCGGGAGTTATGGTAACCGTAAATAATGCTATGGCATCGGTAATGGTAAAATACCTGCCTTGAGATCGTGATTGCGTACGACGGAGAGGTAGTTAACGGCGCTGCGACGGATTTGCGAAATCGTCGATGGGAAGCTAATGCTTTTAATGCTCAACCCCTCGGGTATTTAGATTCCTGGCATTGTTCTCGAAAAATAATAGAAATTGGTCCTTTTAAGCTGTGGAATTGACTGTAATGAGGGTGACGACTTGGCCAGGAGAGACCGCGAAATGACCGGGTATTAATATTTATTTTCAGTGATTTAAAAAAATATCAAGCAATAAATAAAAATAAAGTGATTTCCATTTGCATATCTAATTAAATGAGTAAGTTTCTTGTCTCGAAATGAAGTTACTTCTTTTCTGCAATAAAAATATAAATGGCGAATCGATTTTGTAAAAAGTTGTTGGTCGAGGACGACGACCCTTTCCCTGATGATGGTACAAAACAGTCGTCTCTCCTGTGTCGGTACCACCTCAAAGGACTGTGATGGACTCTTTCTTTCTCTCCCTTTCACCAAGCCTGTCGCACAATCGCACCGCGGGTGTCATTTCGCATTTAAAAAGGTGCCCGATTTCTCACCCCCGTTTTGCTCGACGGGTGGCTGTTTGTTGCATAAGAGGCAGTTGCCAATACCAGTAGCAAGAACAGATAAGGGCTGCAGCCTAAACTCGACACGGGTGCTCGTCCCGTTTTTCTTTTTCTTTCTTTATTTCAAATTGTTTACGCCCCGATTATTGCCCTAAATAGGTATTTGGATTTTACGCATCCCCGAATTACTTGTACCTACATTCGAGTAGAAATACACGTAGAAGAGCACGAAATGGGACAAGGAGGGAGGCAGCCGAGGGCTCGATTATCCTGTGACGGTCGAGTGAGTACTGGAGATGGGAAAAATGAGAGAGGGGGAGAGAGATAGTTGGATGATACCTTATATTATTCTCTGAAATTGTAGAATCGGTAAAACCAAGTGAAACGTACACATATATATCCACATAGTGAATTCGGAGAAGGTAACACAATATTTATCCCAAAGACAAAGACCTTTTGTTATCTTCAATTGAAAATAAGTATTGTGAAAACTTTGAATAGATTTCGGCTCTAGTTTGGTTTATGGTTTTGAAAATAAAGCTGGTAGATGGTGGTTGAAGTACAAAGTCAAAATGTTTCTAGAACGGTAGCATATGAATGCTTGTACGACTGTTATAAATGCAAATAAAAAGATAATAAAGGGAGCTTCCTCTTCCTGCTTCCTTTAATCGTGTAGTAAGACTAACGCATTGTTAGTTTGTTATTGAATATACGAGAGACATAAAACGAAGAGGCAAGAGCACTCGGCGTGCCAGGCCATTATTTATTGCTCTAATCTTGAACAAACGCGTACCCACTTATACTCTCGTGAGCACGCACGAATACTCCGTTACGCGTTACCGGAAGTGACGATGAGATAGCGCAAAGCACAATTTGTTGCGAGAAAAATATATGTTAATATGTGTGTATATATTATATATAGAGTATACACCCACTAAGAGTCTTGTCATTCGAAACTCGGTTATATGCAAATGAACGACGAACAATACGCTCTGTGAATTTCAAGTTCATTGTCATTAAATTAAATTAAGAAGATTTTTTTTTCATGAAAGGTTGAAAATTCAAATTCTTAAAAATTAAATTCGTTGTTCTGCAAAACAGTAACTTGGTGAGATAATTTTTCAGCTTTGATGGTCTCGGTACAATCATTCTTATATAGGCAGGAAAATGTTGAAATCGGTTCGGGACAATTTATTATTATATCGAGTGCTGTGTGTTTTTTCGAGAAGTGCGCACGCGGAACGTTACACAGACGTTAAATTTAAATTTAATGGCGACTAAAGGAGTTTCACTTTCCCCGAGGCGTGGGACGGTAATCGCGTTTAAAACGCATTATATTCGTTTCAATTTCTTCTCTACTTCTCTAACTTCGTACGCGAGCCGCGTTTCTTTTTCGCGAGAAATGAAATGGAAATGCAATAAAAAGTTGTAATTGAGCCTTGTCGTCTCTCAACGTGGTGCTGGGGTTCAAGATAACAGCAAAGGGAGTTTGGGAATGAATATATTCTCGAGTCAAAGAGAGTGAAACAAATGAGTGCATAATGCGGATTGCTGGGAAAGTTTTTTTTAACAGTTGCTAACATTTATCTCTGCTAACTGGAAAACGTTTTCTCTCACTTTAAAATACTTCCGAAAATAATTCTCTTGCCGACTGATCCGCAAGAGACCCTTGTAAAAGGGTCCAGAAGCTACAACCCTTGTACTTAAAACACGAGCGAATACTTTTCAGACGCGTAAATCAGGGTGGTGCCTGGACGATTTGTTGAGCAGCCAGTGGTGATCGATTTCGAAAAATCATTTGGTCGACGGAAGTAGTCGAGGGTGAAAGAAGGGGGAGATCGCGAAATATCGGACATCGGGATACGGACCTTCGTTTGATTCAATTTGTCAGTCTGGCCGAGGGGTTGACCGCCAACAGCCCCCGCGGATTGAAATATCTGACGATTTACTGGGAAGATATTGGAAATAAAATGCCTCGCATATTTCGTGCGAATAAATTCACCGTGGATAAACCCCAATATAATGTATAACGGGATTTACCACGCTGGATTTCATGTACATGTATCAAACATTGTTTTAGGAAGTCACACATGAGCAAGTTAGCCTTTCATCGACTATATTTTATCTGAGATTCTGCGTAATTAATAACCAGCCCAAAACATTATTTTCTGCTTCTATCGCGTTCTCCAGATTCCATTTGTCACCATTTCCATATTCCCTTGCAATTAACTAACGCCATTCTTGGTCACCTCGCACCTCGTTAGGACGGTTTAATATTCACTTGTAGCGAAATAGGAGATTTATGGCAATATGGAAATTCATTTCCACGAATAACTCACGGCTTCGCGTAGTCTTTATGTTTATTGTCAATTATTATTATTGAGTGCGTGGTAAATAATAAATCTATATATGATATTTAAATAGAGTTAATAATTAATACTATATGAATTGGGTTGAAGTTTCAGACGTCTAATGTGACTTCTTTAAAATCCTTTGAAATTACTTAAAGTATAAATTGTCAATTTAGGAAAAACGAAAAGACTAAACTGAAAGTGAGAAATAGCCAGAAGTAAATCAAGCAAAAAATGTGATTAATTCGAAACAAGCCCATCGATTGAAAGCATTCATATTTGTCGCGGAACAAGTCGTTCCCACTGAATATACTTAACGTATAAAGTTGAACCGGTTGCCTCTCTCGTTTGCGGTTTGCGTTCAAATACAAACACAGAGTAGGTATTCATCGTCCCGGAAAAAGCATCCCTCTGAATTCCCATTCGCAAATGGAGAAACATTACTCACGGTTTCTCGCCCACCCCCATGACGAAGGGGCACATGAGATGAACATGAGGGGAGGTGTCACATCCGCCTGGCAATCGCGACACTTTAACGACAATTTGGATTTTCACTATCTGCTTCTCCATTCGTATTTCTCTCTATATATCTTTCTCTTTTTCTCATCTTTCACCTCTTCTCTCCCCAGTACCTCATGGAAGCAACAAGTGTTCGCGGGGACATTCGCAGAAACGTGGAGGGTTATTTCCGGGTAAGAGGGCGGCAGGTTTGGCTCAAAAGCAGGGAGAGAATTCCTCCTCTTTATTTATGAGCTTTTTATTCGACTTGTTGAGCTCTGTAAAACGTCGGTTCCGGGAGAAAGTCAGAGACAGGAAGAAAAAGAAAAATTGGGGTTTGTCGGTAGGGCGAGGTTGAATTGTATGGTAGATTCTGCGAATGGGAAATGTGAATAATTGGTGTGAATTGTTTGTTATTCGTATTTATTTCCTGTGTCCATCCGAAAATTATTTATCGACCAAAATTTGAGCAGTACATTTTTAGTAGAATAACATTCTACTACCATTTAGGTCGTAATCCATCTTTATTTTGCGTGCGAAGATGTAAGAATCAAAGGATCCTTTTTTAAAGAAAGATTCTTTTTAGGTGACAGAGTCGTACTCAACGTCAAGGAATTCATAGGAAACTGATCCGAGTAGTCATAGCGATCGTGCTACAGATACACGAGTTGGCATTTTGTCGATGTAGAGCTTTTCTAGTTTCTTTCCAAGTGTAATAAAGCGTGTGCTCGAGCAGATCGAAAGAGCCTGGGGTATTATAACACTTAGCAACGGTTACTTGTCGTCCTCTCTCAGGTAGCTGGTATCCTTGAAGAGATAGATACGATTTGGGCGTAATCCGTCAAAGAGGTCTTTCAACGTTCGCCAGAGGGTTTTATCTAAGATCTCCATTAAAGTTCAGTTAACGCCCTCTTGCCTCTTGCTGGTATCTCTACTCTCCGTCTTCTCCCTGTTTCATCTTCTTCTTGCAGATGTAGATTCGTTTGCTTCGACGGTTCGATGACAGAAGAAATTCAAGAAGCCTTAGCCGCGCAACTCTTTAAGGCTTCAGGTGCCTACAGTTTCCTATTTACCAATGAAACTTTCAAAGACTCAGGGAATCCCATAGCTTTCAACATTTTTTTTCACCCTCGATCTCCTCAGCTTTTTTCCGCGTCGTTCTCTTTGTCTTCCACTCGAAGCAAACCGAAAGTGCCAAGCGTGAAGGGTGACATTCCGGAGATTTTGAGGATTTTCCGCGTGGATTTCACGCATCAACGGTGACCCCTGTCGTCGTATTTTTTCCCTAGGTAGACTCCAGAGCCACCCTCGCTGAAGATTTCCTATTGTCAAGAGGTGCTCTTCTTCCCATCGCTTATCTTCACGCTGCTTCTTATCCCGTATCTATACTTTTTTTCGTTTTGCTGGATATGGGACTCTCGAGACTCGATCCGTCATCGAGACCTATCGTCCTACTTTTAGTTTTTATTTCTGAAACTACACTCGCCATCCGAAAAAAAACTATTTTCATATACGATTATATGTTTAATTAATCTGATTTGTATTTTTTTTTCTTCGTGAAAGTGAAGTGAATAAGGTTTCGGGAAATTGAAGGAGAGGAATGGAATGGAGTGAGTTTGCGAGAGAAGGAGAAAGAGAAACAGAGAAAATTAAGGAAGCTCACGCATAGTAATTAAAACCTTTTGAATAAAGCAAACGCAATCTCCCTGGTTGACGTACTTTCGCGTTCCGTACAACTACATGTATGTATTGCGAATGGTATGTTGAGTGTGAGGGTGGTTGGGAACCCTTCCTTCTTAGATGTGAGCCCCCTCGAAGCCCAAGCCCCTTTCCACTACCAGAACTCCATGGTACTAGAACATATCGAGTTACTTTGGAATAATTCTGTTAATTATGATTTCGAGTATGATTTTCTCGAGGCACGAACTGAATATTGGATTTACCTTCATATCTGCCATATACTTTTGCAAATTAAAGAGAGTTTTGAAAGTAGATAAAATATAAATATTAAAACAAAAATGTCCATAATCAATCAATTTCGCCCAGTCTTTGTCGCACGCCGATGATGTGACATTCAAGTTTTTTTACGCATTTTACGAGTGTTTGAAAATTATAAAGGTATAGTGATTTAATTTCATAGGCAAGCGAATCAATAATTCGGTCTGAAACAAGTAAAAAATATTTTGCGTGACTGAGAACTATAATACTTATGCTTAGAATCTTAAAACTTGGGGAGGGGAATTCAAGGTGAGAAAGTGATAATGAATTAAGCTTTCATGGTGTATAGAGTTGAACTCTACGGAAGTAAGGAACATCCTACAGTGCAATTAGACGTTAATATCGCGGTAAACGACAGAGGAAAACTCAGATACGTTTGAAAATTTATACAGCGGCGCCAATTTAAACCTCATAAATGGAGAATTGCGCAATAATTACAAAGTTCGTAAAGGCTGCCGAGCCACCTAACGTCTTCGCGGACCAGTTTTCTGGCTGCTTTACTTATCCCGCTGTATGCGCAAAAGGAAGGGCAGAGGCAATTTACGTTGATATTTATACCGTGTCATAACCGCGAGTCTTCTTAGGGGACGCATTCGTACTGTTAATTCTCTGGCGTGCCAGGGGGTTGTTTTAATTGAAATCTTACTCGCTACTCGTATTCACACGTGTGGAGTAAGACGATCTGCGACAAAAATTAATCTACAATGGATATTATATATTTATAAAAATCACTTGTACTATAAATTGACAAATTTAAAATGACGAAACTGCCCCAAAGCAAAACCAAAAAATCCTCTAGCTATAAATAATTCAAGCCTCGTTCGAGCGAAATACGACACCCCCTTTTTATGTTCTCACCTCCTCGTCGTGGGTCGAGGTTAAGAATCTAATCTTTTCGCAAAAGGGTTTCTCGAATAGCACCTGAAACGCAAACCAAGTCTTTCTGACACCCCCTTAATACTTAATTCCATTTTCGGCTAATTGGACAGTTTTATTAAGGGATGCATATTTCAGATGGCGTTTTTATTATGTCTATTGGGAGCGAAATCCTTGGAGCTTTAAAGCAGGGCGAAAGAGGGAGGGGCGAGAGTCGACGAGGCTTTAAAAAAATTAGGTTTTGACCCTTCGGAAAATATTAGCATGTCTTGGAAAGATGAGAGGGGAATGAGAATACAGCAACAACCCTTTGCCTAAGGCGGATTTTCATCCCCTCTATTGTTCCTAGGATTAAAAGTACGAAAGTGTAATTCCTTAGAGTTGAGGAAGAAGAGTATTTCTTTTAACGTGCCTGAAAAGACTGGTGCCCTGTCCCTTCAGTTCTCATCTGTTTTGCGATTTCATTTTTCGAGCTCCATCCGTCGAGACTGAGAGATGAAAGAGAGACAGTTGGGTGAGCGCTCGAAAAAGCGTAGTATAAATTTGAATAAGCCTCGGTTCACCAACCCTTTGAGTCGGTGGAAATTAACGAATTAAAAGTTTTTCTCGTTTCGTGAGAAGGAAATGGCCGATGGAGGGAGTCTCGCGCTTTTAGTGGTCTCGCGGTTGACATTTCGACTTGCGCCACGTTCTCTCAGAATTGCAGAACTTTCCCCGTTCAGCTGAGGCAATTTCGAAAAAGTGAGACTTCCCCGTGGCATTTTCTGAATTACTCATGTAAGCACCACAGCGGGAATATAGAATAGTTCTCAATTAACCTCAGTCTGACCGACGATTCGGTAACCATTGCCCTGAACGTTGTATCTCTATTCATCTGACTTCTGCCAATTTATTATTTATTAGTACCGCCTACGTGATCAATTTCCCATGGTATCGCTACCATAATGCAAATCACTTAGTCTTTAACCAATTTAGCAGAAATTAATCCCAGACGTGATGAAATTAATCATTTAAGATATCTACATGTTTCACGGAGTTTTTTGGTTTAGTAATTTTGCTGCTATTTTTACGATTTCGAGAGAAAGATTCTTTA
>JAUESI010000036.1:10790016-10836938 GCA_032275145.1 Synergus laeviventris
TAGATATATAATTTATAATTTTAAACCTGCGCGCTAATAATTAAAATTTTCTATTTAAATTTCACTAGCGCATATTTTTTATAAAAGTAAGATCTTGAAAATATTTTCGCATTCCTTTTATAGTTGTTTAAAGTGTTGAATTTTTTGCCGGGAGAGAGCACTTCCCTGCATCGGGTTTGCATCCTCGATCTAAAATGAGTCTTCGTGACGAAAACAATCAGCAGAGGGAAGGGAAAAATACGTTCGGTCATTTATAAAATTAAATCCCTCGAATATTTTAGAGGTACAAATCCAGCCCCAACTGGATGGATAGGCAATCGTAAAAATTCCATTGGGGCGAGTTGCATTGGAAATCTGCGTAATTAACTGTAGGAATTTCAGATTTATTCAATACGAGTGACGTGCATATATCTGTGTTCATGAAGGAGGTGGAGAGGATTGATTGAAATTTCGAGAATCACCTACAGTGTAAACCATATTATTTTTTTGTTTGTTTTTTTCTTGTTTTGGAAATAATTTGATATTTGAAATGAATCAACTCAGATCCTTAAATTATTCTCCTGATTGCATACTTACCCAGTCGGATAACAATTTTGTTTTGTTTCCTCGATTAATAATAATGTACAACAGGGAATGTTCATTTTAGTAAAATTATTCTAATTAATACAAACGATCGTCTCGCTCGGGTTACGTCGACCTGGGAAGGAGGATAGACAGGGGAAAAGGAGAATCTGACGTAATTCGTGGTAAATTTATATGACTAATACAGCGACTGGGGGTCTTAATATCCAGCGAGCAGGGATAAAAAAGAAGGCGCTTTCAAAAAGGTGCAATATCACGGGAATACATAAATGCGAGATGAGGGCCATTTGAATGAGAAGCAGATAAATTTTGCCCGCGACTCGTTTTCCAGAGAAGTTTCCTAACCGTGTATCCAATTTGGCTTTCACGCCGATTTATTTATATTCGCCCGAGTCCGCAGTGACCGAGCGTTTAGCTGGCACACTCGATTCAACGAGGCCGATCGATACAAGAAAGATCGATCGGTTCTTCGCGCGTATTTACCTCGATTTACGACGGTCTAACGTTCTCTTCTGGTACTTTTTGTTACAGGTATGGACCGCTTTTGATTCTGATCGGCGAACATAAGAGAAGCCACTTTGCAGTTTCTAGAGGGAGGATGGTCTTCGTTAAGGGTATAAAAAAGTCATTTCAAAGAGATCAAGCTTTCGATTACAAGCCTTTTATTCAATCTAGACGTTTCGTCTTCCATTTTCGATTATTTACGATGTGAGTATTATATATAGACTATTTCAGCGAAAATTTAATTGGATAAATTAATTAACAAGATTGGTCAATTTTAATTGATCATACTTTTCAATCGACTGCTGTCGATTTCAAGAGATTTAAAGAGTCTTTGAAACAGTTTGGAGTTGTTAAAAATTATTTCCAGTTTGTAAATGCTAAACGTTTATAAAACGTATTTTGGTTTGTAAAAAGACACTCTGAAAAGTATAATCTTTCACAATTTTGTGTTAAAACCTATGAGTCGACAGGGCTGGTTTTTCTAGAGACCGGCGCAATAGAGCCAAGTCAGTTCCAGCTGCAAGAAATGGTGATTCAACCTTGGATTTCTAATGGAGGTGATTTTAGTTGCGGGATCTGTAAATTATATGATTATAGCGAGAGCAGGCAGGAAATACATTGTCGATCGATCGGTAATTGAATATCGTCCCGCAGCTTTTTCTTCGTTCACGCATCGCGCATCTCGACACGGAGATGCGTCGTATAGCTTTATGATGAACTCCCCTATCGTCAAGCGTGCTACTTTCGATGGATGCTCACTCGATACGATACGATACGATACGATATGATACGAGTCTGGGGATGGAGATAAAAGAACCGAGTGGGTAGGACGTGACGAGACAATGGATCACTGGTCCACTAGCCATAATACAATCGCATCAGCATCTCGCTGTATTGTTTGCCTTGCTTTGATATCAGCCTCTGAGGTTCGATCTCTCTTCTCCGGAACTTGAATCTTTTCGCGATCACCGTGAGCTTCTGCCTCGCAACCACACTCACCTTCGGCAAAGGATAGGGTGACGTTTCCACCACAAACCAGCTTGTTTCGCTTTTATTACAAAATCTAAAGCGCCTTGCATCCCAGCCACTCGAATCTGGTTAAAAAAAGAAAAAAAACGCCTGACAAAGACTGCCACTGTCTTGGCAGTTTTTCAAGCTTCGATTCTGACGATGTATGGTAATTAATTAAATTGCGCGTTAAAGTTATATTTCAATTATAACTGCAGGGTTTGTTCTTATTTTTAAAATCTTGAATTTTTTCAAATTCATTAAAATCTCTTGAAATCAGTTGGCAGCTCTGATCTTGATTCTAAAGTACAGACGGAGAACAAAAGAATTCAACCAGTATAATCGCAGCCTCTTTTTTCTGATAGGATATTCAGGGGCTTGCCATTTTCACTCCTAGTCTTTTCGATTGTCTTTGTCTACTATAGGAACCTCGACTTTGCAATCAAATCAAACGTTCTAGATGTAGAAAAAATATAACTGGCTGAATGACTTAGGTAAATAGACATTCTAAATCGAAAATTAGACTCAACATACATTCTCGGGTCGACTCCTCATCCTGAAAATCAATTTCTCTCGCTTGAAGAAATCAATAAACAGCATGAGTAAGCTAATAATGTCCTTCATAATTATTCGTGGAATCTTTCTTTGTAGTCTTGCGAATATAATCGATTGAAACTTCCTGCTAAGAAACATGTTCTAACTTCTTCCACGTGCGCAACCAAGAAATCGACCAATGAAAATGTTCAGCAAGTATTTCACGGCACGTGCTAAGACAGGCTTAGCGAAGTGTAATGCGACCGTATATCACTTGGCCATGTGTGACAAGAGAGAAAGATGGAAGATATTTCTGGGAGAGTAAAGGGTACAACTGCAAAACTAGCTGACGAGAGGAGGTGGGTTAACTCACTAAGTTGGTAGATATTAAGCAGCGATAAATTAGACGCGTCACAGCATAAATATTGCCATTGTGGGCGGAAAAACTCTATCCAGCCGACACAGAAATGCAGTGAACTCTGATTAAATGTTATATTATTATATATATTACTATCATTACGAGCCAATCACGTATATAACTTCCTAGATTTTTATTTAAGTTAGAGGCGCGCTCGTTTGTCAGGGCATGAACGAATTGACGGGATCAAGGACTAACATTTGGAGAGCGTTTTAGAGTATCCGAAGTCGTAGTTTAATCGATCTTAATAATGAGATTATACTTAATTATTTATTCCTCTGTTTAAAGAAATAGTTCATGCCAATGAAAATAAAGATTGCTATACTTAGGTATAAAGTAATTTCTTTAATGATAATGAATAATTACAGATTCAGAAAAGTACTTTTCATTTATTCGGTTTTATTCATTTCTAAGAGTGAAGAATTCGAGAAAAAGTTTGTCAAGCGACAACTTAATTATATTTTTTGATTCAATCAATTTTTTACTTTTGACTAATGGAATGACTATTGTGTTATAGATTTTTATAATTACACATTACATTTGCATTTTTATTTATATGAGTTGAAGACCATTTCGCCAATCTATAATTATCATTCTGATCAATCAATTACAAGACGTCGCCTCTGGATGTACCAGCAAAATGAGATATAAGATGTATTATATAGTATAACAGCAAAGTGCCTCTCGTAATCGGCTAATCGGAATGAGACTTAATTATTGGATGTCTGATCCACCTTGAACTACTCTGCTCCTTTCAGTAAAAAATAACAAAGGACAAGAATCAGGGTATAGTCTCTATCCTGAATATAAATGAAAAAGTTCGCGAGGCAAATCATGTATAGAGGTCAGTGCTCTGCTCTATGGCCAACTTCCAACATTTTATTTGCTGAAAAAATCCTGACCTAATATCAAATTAATTAAAAGTTTACTAGATTCGCTCGACCTATTCAGAAATTTTATTATTGAATATATATGTGCAAAAACAACCAAATTTGAGGTTGAAATAGAATAAATCAGTTTAGGAAATTCTCTTGATAATGTATTGCGAAAAAAAGTGCCATTATCTTGAGGAGACTCTACACTAAGACTGTACTCTGATAGAAAGATTAATTACTTCCAAGTCTTGAAATGTAATCGCGGAGATGTCTGAGCTTTTGTCGACGATCAGCAACCCCTTTCTCACGCTAGGCTGAATCGCTATTTTCTGAAACCAACACCCCGCGAAGCGTCATTGAATATTTGTTACCGATTTCGAATCGCATCCCTTTTGGAAGATAGGCCCAGCAAAGGAAAATGGGAAGTATTGAATGGAGGATGGGGTGCTTTGGGTAAAGACTAGAGAGCGAGTCTTGAAGATTAAACGATAGAATTCCAGATTCCCCCTTTCGAGATCAGGAGATCTTCTCCTTCCCCACCCGTCTCTCATGTTCCGGAAGCTGATCTTGCCGAATGGCTCAAGACAAACAAATTAGTACAATTAGAATCCCTCAAAGAAAATTGATAAATTCCTTCGAAACAATTTCTCGACTCATTTCACTCGCCCTCTGTTCCTTGCTTCCTTCCTTCCTGTCTGTCTTCTCTCTGCCAAATCGCACAGGACGCGCGCCCTCCCTAGTGGAGGAACAAATCGAACAAATGGGAGTGAAATTAGCGGCAAATTGAGAGCTCATTTTTATCGCATGGTCTGGAATTCGCACTTCGAGGTGACGACTAGTTGAAAGGAAATGCAGAGTGTGGTTGATCGCAAGGGACGACCTGCAGGTGGAGATAAAGGTGAGGCAGGTGGAAGATACATGCTCTCATTCTGTTTCTGTTTATCATGCTTAAAATTTATCGTTTCCACTTTACATTCAAAATATAGCATAAAAACGTCTCTTCGCTGCTAGGTCAGGATCCAGGGGTGTCCAATTCTTCCCATTAAATTTAAACAAAATTGGTGTCCTCGGTGATAGAATGATTCGAATAAAACAGTTTAAACATCGCTATTTCTTTAAATTGAAATGCTGAATTATCTTACAGGGTGTTTAAAGCATTCTCAGATGACTGAAGGAAGTGGTAAGGAGTAAAAGCTAGTTCTTGCTTCTTGCTGACTATACAGTGGCTAAAGGCGAAAGCGCGCTCGTTTGGCGCTCTTCTCGTAAGACGGCTACGAATTGAATTTGCAAACTTGCAGATTGGATTCCAACTTGCCTATTATAGGGTGCGTCTGTTCCGGTTAAAAGCTGGGGGCAAGGGAATTAATGTCGATACGCTACGCGGAGGTCGGGGATTTACTCCAAAGGCCCGTAGCTCATTGTCTTAGGCGTACTCCTAATGCCGATACAAACGCTTTTCTCATCGACATAATCATTACCATAAACCAAGTCCTTTATGCCCAAGCCGTTGATTGAAAACTCATATAACTATATTTTAATCAGTTTTCAAGACGTTTTCCATTAAGCCAGGGTGATTGTCTAGGAAGATTTTGCATTCCTCAATTGTTAATTAAACCAAGGAGAAAATTATATTTTTATATTTATAATATGCTTTTTCTTGACCGTTTAGTTACGATTTGACACCGCAGATCTGATTTCGTGTGAATGAAAATTTGGCGCAGGGTTAAGGGGTTGAAGATCGTCGTCTACGCGACCTTGCATATCGGTGTGTTATTCAAATTAGATTCCTTACGGCGGAGCAAGGGCCTCGTAGGGCTTGAAGTAAAGCCTGAATAATTCTCGACGAAACATCGGTATGTCGTAGATACGTGAAACGCCGCGGGGGCATCCCTGATACTACGACGGGGACATGCTCGCATAACCGGCGGTATGTATCAACATCAGCATCCAGAGAAAGTTCCTGCGAGATTACTATGTTGCAAGGGAGACTCCTATATATACTCTGTATTTAAGTTCACGGCGGGACTTCTGAATTTCAATTTAACCGTCAAATTAAGACGCTTAAAAGTTTACCCGAGTCAAATACACCAAGCAGTCGACCTAAACTTAATAACAATGTAGTGTCTTTTCATTATTACCTTGGTCGATATTAAATTTCGGGGAACGAAATCTGTAGTTTGCAAGTTAAATGAAATTCTTAAATATGCCTCTTCTTAATGCAAAGTACTCTTCTTTATCAGAGAATCTTAGATAATTTAACAGAGAAATCTGGGAATTGTCCTTCATTTTATTTTCGATGTTTAGGATCAAACATAACTTGAATTCGGAATTTTAAAAAAATTGTTAAAGCTATGATTCATATGAGAAGGGAGCAACCCTTAATTTGTATTAAAAATTTTTCAAGGAGTTATGTATTATTTAGGACTAATCTCGCAATATCTTGTGTAAGGTATAAATTCCTAAAGCAGCCCCTCTTATCAAGGCTCTTCTTACATTCGTATAAACGTAATAATTCGTATAGTGAAAGGGGTTGCGAGCTTAGCATGCGCGTAAATGTAGTTATAAATAAATCTAGGAGCTCTTAATGTTTGTTGGCCTGACTCGATGGAGGGTAAAGAAAGCCGAGGAAGAGAAACTGAGAACCGAGAATAGCAAAGCGGGGGTGAAAGACGAGGGTGAAGAAGGGTTGGTCTTGGGGGATTTAACGCGTGCCGAGGATCGTGTTTTCTGTGTTTGACTGCTCCTTTCTCGTTCTGTAATTCACAGACTCCGAAATTTTGTCATAACTTTCGTTTTCGTCTAATTAAAAATCCGAGTTATTTTATTGACATGACGTCGGCCTCTTATCATTTGCATGGCTGTAACACACACTCCGAATAATTTAATTACCTGCACGTGCTGCTACATACGAGGAAACTTTAACGAAAGGCAAATCGTGAGATGTCTCCGCGGAATGACGCAGTTCTTCAATATTCAGAAGTATGATTCTCATAGTGAAGTATCAACGATAATTAGAGGCTGCATTGTATGCAAACGCACGTTCGTATGAATGTATACATAAATACGAGTTCTCTCCATCAGTTTTATACCTGAGTTTTCAAGAAATGAAGTATTTAAAGAAAGAGAAAGATCAAGATCAAGCAAAAGATGCCCTTTTTCTCTTGAATTTCTGAGGAAACTGGACATGAAAAGAACAAAATGTCAATTTTTCCATCTCCCTTTTCTGGTGCTTTTTCACAGTCCCTAACAACCCTGGGTACTATCGTGGCAACTGTGTAATGCATTTTATTTATTCACAAAGACAAATACTCATTTACGAAGAGCACGAGTAAGTGTCCGAGGCCCGCGCTCTGTTTCTCTTTCCATGAGAGGGTGAGATACGGCGATGTAAGGGGGTTAGGGGTGAAATGAGACTCTGAGTCGGGGGAGTACACCCTTTCTACTAGCGGCACTCTGTCCCAAGCCGAGTGCCACGTCTTCCAGCTCCTAAACTCTAAAGCGTAATGCCACAATCCCTTTGATGGGGTTTCTGTAAATGGAGCTTGTGAGAGAGAGAATGTCCACCAATGGGCGAGCGAGTGGAAACTGGAAAGGCTAGGTAGCCAAGTCACAGTCGGTCTTTGAAACGCTTGAAACGTTTGAAACGCGGGCATTTTTAATTTCCGAGGATTACCAGGTCTCTTTGTCGAGGGGCTTGCAGTGGCGCTATCGTATAAAAACCGCAGTAGTCGCTTCCGTTTCTTCAAAGTCTATTTGCCCTTATCTATGTGTTCTTTATGAGTTCTTATTGCACTAATCTTCTGAGTCTACAATTCGGAATTAAAGTACTTGTAGAGCTCAATGGAGATCGGAATGGTGCAATTCCTGAAGAGGTGGAATCTAAGGGGGGGGGGATTGAGAACCCCTGATGCTGTCCCAGCGGCAGCGTTTCATCAAGACTTCATTAGGTCGCGGTAAATGTATTATGACTTCTGATTGAGTGGAGCCACAATATATAACGAACTCTGCACGTCAGCTTTGTACCAATTTCTCTCTCTCTCTCTCTCTCTTTTCTGGATACAATATTTATTGTAATTCTGTTCTATTCATGGCGAACGCGTGATTCATAGTTTAATTATTGTTGGCGCTCCAACAACATTCTCGCAAGTATAAACGCACACATAATATGCGACAATGATTTAGCTGAGGTTTATGTCCAATCTTTCGCACATGCAAATCCAACTAGTTTAAGAAAAATGGTGTTAAATGAATATTGAATGCACTGCGTCATCTTTAAAAAGGCAAAGATGTGCCGGGATTTTTAGAATGGAGTCTCTCAATTTTCTTTAGCTCACAAAAGTACCATCATCCGGATACGTAGATAATAATAGTGTACGCGAGGTACGTCGATGCGTCACGCCCACGTGGAGAGGCGCGACTGTAACATACCTACGCAGTCCAGGCAAAGATGTATAATTGCATTACCCATCGAATTCGGTTACAGTATGGCGAGTCTGATGCATAAAATGACGAAGGAAATTCAGTTATAGTTCGCTTCACAAAGCGAATGCCGTTGATAATGTCGCGCACGTAGGTCACGCAACTCGCGGAGAAATTGGCAGAGCTTCTATCGAATTTTACTCATCAGTTCTCGAGTTTTCTCCTCGACCTTTTGATATGTTGGGACCAAAAATCTAATTTCAGAGGGAAACGGTAACTTTTGTTCAAATAGCCCGGAACGAGACAAATGTTCTCTACACATACTATGCTTATTATATTTCAAAAGGTAAATCTCACAACCTTTCGAGAATCATGCGAAACAGTTTGCCTTTTTTTACGTATGTACTAGAATGTCATGCGTGCGTCTTTGTCAATCATATATTCTCTCAAATTTCTTCAGGATTATTACAGAATTGAAAAATGTAGTTTTTAAATGGATTAATAATAAGAATGTAAGAATCTATTTTCGAAATAATCGCAACCTCTTTTTTATGATAGGATGACGGTTCAAGGACAGATACGAGGGTGACGAATAATTTATATGTGGGAGACCCTCATACATTTACTCTGAGGTTTAAATTATGACAATAAATTAGCAATAACATTATACAAAGGCTGCTTTGCAGTATTTCGTCAGAACTTATCACGTGTATAAAAGTGCAGGGATTTGAAAATCCCCATAAATGTCTCACTGTCTTTGCTATAGATGATAATTCTTTAAGCATGAGCTGATATAGAAGGAGTTTGCAGTTCGTAATTTTGCTACAAGACAGGACAATAACAACGATAACAGCCATTCTCCGAAAGGGTTTTATATTCATCGAAGCACGCTTATTATTTTAACGAACGACCACCCGCCCTCTTTGTAGGTATATATATATTGTGTAGGTACTCTGCACAAGTACTGTGTATAAGTAGAGGCGATGCAGGGTAATATTAATATCCGTGCTAAACGCGTCGTGAGAAATGGTCAGGTGCTCAACCATAAAATCCCACGTTGCTTCGCGTTACCCTTTAAAGCGACGTCTATTCCAGCTCCTTTGGATCGAGTGGTACCAACCCCTTTTGAATTATTTCAACTCGAGGTGTCTATAATGAATTTCGTGATTAGGCGATTTTAACGCCTCGCTTTGATGTGTCTTTCCTGAGGTACTTTTCTATTTCCATAGAAGCATTCAGCGATCCGCAACTTCGAAAATTGGATGTGAAACAATTAACACACAAAGCTTCATGACTTTCACAAGACTGGACTTCTTTCTTCACACTTTCTGCATTTTGAAAGGGACCCATGCTGAAATCGAGACGGGAAATTTGACGAAACAAATATTGATTTCCAAAGTAATTTTTTCCCATCTCCGACTATTTTATCCACGTTATTGCGACGCTTCGACGAAACGAGGGGGTGAAAAAAGGTAGATGAAGCAAAGTAAAAGTATTCCTGGCAAATATTTCCGTTTTTACGTATAGCGCGCTGGTCGGATGATCGGTGAGGGGTGAGATGAAGTGAGATGGGATGAGGAGGAAGGGGAGGGGGAGCGAGAGTTCTGATTTCATTAGGCCCCGTGTTATGCGATTAATTAAGTCGCGAGCTCCAGGAAAAATAAGAGAAGATAGAACCATGGTGCTTTTTCTCTCTTTTCTCATTCCGTCTCTCTTTCTCTCGTCGAGACGGGGGAAAAAATTAACTCGAGACATTCCACGAAGAAGGCCCTGTCAAGAGGTGGGGAGACAGGGTGAGAGGGTGTTACGAGCAGTTCAGGAACAGGGAAAAGCCTCGGCGTTCACCCGAGTCGGTGCGAATTAACGACCCAAGCGCACCTTTATCCCATGTTCAGAGAAGAAGTATCAATGTTCATAGAAATATATATTTATGGTATATATATGCATACATCAAGAGAAATATCCTCGGAATTATCTTTCGTGCAAAGGCTATCTTAATTCAATCTTGCCTCGTATCATTATTTCGTTTATTTCAACTTTCAAGTTGTATAACAACCTTCATCAAGTAGCAATATCGTTTAAATTTCGGTCAGTTGATGCACTAAAGTTTTATTAAACGAACGTGAAAATGTAGTAAGTTCTGGGGCATAGAATGTAAATAACGACTTACTCTGACACCTGCAGGATTGAAACCAATAAGCGAAGCTTATCGCGGTTCAATTTTCACCCGAGTATTTGTCGGCACGTAAAACGAATCGAAAACGAGAAAACACTAACCGCTAAATTGATTCGGCACGAGTAATAACAGGTGATAAGCGGTGGTATCGCTGCCAACTGCACCTGGAAGGTTCCCATTGGTCTCTTTTTACGATTAGTGGAATCTTCTTTATAGTGGGTATTATGTATACTAACTCTTGACATTTCTGCTATTATCAGAAATCGACTCCATAATAGATACGACTTCAAATGTTATAACTGTACAATTCGATAAACCTTCTCTAAGTGGTAGGAAACTTCATATTCATACAACAAAATTTTTAGTTTTTAAAATTGGGAATTTAAGGAAGTGGATTTGTAGTTTGTAAAAATATTCCGAATAATCAATCTAAATATTTTTATTTGTCACTTGTCACTTTTTTTCAATCCCTTCACTTTCTTTGACATTCTTGACATTCTATAAAATCACAAAATTTAGTAAATACCCTGTTAAGTCGATGGGTAGTCGATTTCTTGGGAAGAAAATGAGAGAAGGATTCTAATTTCGATTTGTCTTATCTTAGTGGGTTTAAGGTTTATGGACCGAGTTCCCTCGAAATGTACTCGCATAATGTGTAAGGTACACGCGCGGGACTCGTTACGGACACGTTCCAGACGTGATAGATACCGGTGATACGCAGCTGCGCTTCTTTCGCCGCCGGCTGACACCATGCGAGGTCCTACAGGACATAATTTTTATCGACTCGGGTCCCAGATGCCGGAAAGCAAAGGCAAATGGAAGTCGCCAATTGACACGAAGCTAGCACTTGAAATTTTTAAAAGGAAACAAAAAATTATTCATGACTATCTCTACGGGCATTTAACCCGCGATGACTTCACCCTCTCAATGTATCCGAGCTAAGTAGTTGCCATAAATTCTATACTCTCTTATAGCGACGTTTATCGTCCAAGACAAAGTTCCATAATTTAGAAATGACTTGACAATTTTGAAATATTTATTCGTCATCACATATAATTAATCGGATGCATGCAGTTTAAATTAGTATTATGAATTATATAGGGTGCTTCGAAAAGATTTTTTCATGTAGTCCTCTCAGTTTGTATTTCAAAGTATTTTTATTTCTGCGTTGTTGACAGTTTGAATGGTTATTTTACATAAATATGGTGAGGAACTGTCATCGTTTATTTGGTAAAAAACACCGAAATAATGACCTTCGACAACATGGGTCTACTTTGAAAAGCTCTTGTATTGTCAAATTCACCATAAAAATTTCGAAAAAATAAAATATGTATCTTTAAAGAGGCGCCTGGGCTCTGAAATTTTTAAGGTGAATTTGACAATACAGGAGCTTCTCAAAGTTGACCTATATGTTGCCGAAGGTCATCATTTCGGTGTTTTTTTACCAAATAAACCATGACAGTTCCTCACCACATTTATTTAAAATAACGATTCAAAATATCAACAACGCAAAAATAAAAACACCTTTTTTTTGAGGATTCTGTTCTTTTCGCTGAATGCTCTGAATATCGTGCTACCAGGGAGACGATTTCTCAAAGCAACTTGAAAATACAAGCAAACGAACAAAGTCGCAACAATACTAGTTCTCACACATAATCGCAGTGGGTCACGGATACTAGATGGTCTGAATCGTGCTTCTGATTGGTAAATTTTGTTGCTCTGTAGCTTGAAAACTACGCATTTTACAAACTTTTGTAATTATAGTTTTCCACTTAGTTTTTGCTGTAGTATTCATAGTTTCAGGAACTCGCAGGGAACTCGTGAAACATCCTGTATAAAATAGATTTTAATGTCAAAAGTAACACTCAGTGACCTTATATTATGACCTCGATTGAATTATTTTATTAATTGAAACTTTAGAGTACATTGTGCAAGTGAAGTTATTTGAGGTTGAAACTGTAAAGAAAAAAGTTTCTGACGCACAGAGTGGGATCCTGATGTAGGGCTTTTTGCCTTTAATCGAATAAATGATCTATCAGTCTCCCTCTTTCCTCTCCGTTCCTCTTGTTGCTTTCACTCGCCACTTTTATCTCTCTTTGATACACGCTTTTGCCTAATTCTGTCTTTTATCTGGGTTCTCGGTTCTCTTTCACTGAAGTGGTCAGATATCGGATCGAGACTCGAGGCAAAGTAATAGCAGGTGCGATTACGCAAAAGCGTGCTTAATGCTTATATAGCATTCGCTAAAATGTCATTCCCACTGCCCTGGACGGCAGACGGACGTTCAACCAGGCTTAACAACTTGGCACGCAAAATATATATGTAAATATACATAGATATATATGTATATGGATATTTTGTGCATGTGTAAATATGTTGGGATTAAAAGCGTGTGTATTTTGCGTATCTTGCCCTCCCAATTTGCAGGTCCGATTCGTTTCGTTTGTAAGCCCGTTGCACACCAACGCGCACACATGCGGGACCCTAAATCGGACGGAATGACTCAGGCCACTGTGAAAATCGAGCTGCGGACCCTTCCTTTTTTCGCAATGATCGAAACTTGCAGTTGAGAGTTATAAGTCAGTATGTAAAGTAGTGTTATTTAAACAAATCATAAGAAAATAATCAGTAATCGCATTTAGAAAACAGATAGATTATTATACATCCAGAGAGAAATTGTAACTCTGAGTAATTTTTACTGGAGTTTCCAAACGCGTAAATATTCGAAGAAAGACATGTTGAGTGATTTTCACTTTTCAAGACTTGTTACAAGATGAATATATTCTTTCCACTAAAATTGAAGTCAGTATAACTCTTCTATTTATACTCTGTTCCCAAAATGCGCATTACCTATATTAGAGTTCGTGGTTTGAGTTCCTGCAATAAAGTTTTCAAGGCTGATGATATTATCGCGATAATGTGAACACAGATGGGTTTATCTCAAGATAACTATAATAGTAAACAAGTCATTTTATATGCTCGTAACAAAATTTCTTTCACTGCTATGATTAAAAATACTATTTCATATATCAGAAAGCGTAATTCTTTTCAGAAAGAGACCATTAGCTGAAAAATTCGGACAAATTGAAATACACATTCTGGGAAATAAAACGTACGACTTTATCAATTGTTGTGATGCTCGATAATGAAAAAATTCTGTGTCGAAACACGGGAATTATCGGGGACGTAATCCGGAATTCCGGTAGCACGAGTTGACGGCCGCAAACGGGCGTTTCCATTATTTCATACGGAATTATTGTTCGGATTCAATACGCAGTGGCATTCGACGTCTGGCAGATGGGGGAGAAGCGTGGCAAAATAAGCTGTCAAAGCTTTCAGTGAAAATTTCGCGGGATGAGAGAAAACTTCCCCTTGTGACGCCCACGCCCTTCCACTCGTTCATCGCTTTCGACAGTCCGAATAAAGCGAGAGAATTGAACACTTTTAATTCACGGCAACCTGCATGAATGAGTTCATTGGCATGCAAAATTTCAACCCGTTTTTGCTTTCATTTATTTTACTTCACTGCTTGGTTTTTTTTTAGTCAAAGATATATTTATGTTGGGATTATTTTTCATTTTTGAACTTTACTAGAATGTCATTCTAGTCATTTCAACTACAAATTCTGATTAAAATAGGTATATAATAGTAGAAATCAAGCGACTTGTTAGGATTTGATACATCAGAGCTCATGGCTTCATCTAAGTCGTAAGCACGTAATTATATACAATATATACAGTATATAAGCAAGATGGAACGTCGTAAGATAAAAGTGCAAGCGAGGTGGCGATTACGGGGGAGTATCGAATCGTAGACAGGGTTGCTGGGTACTGGTCACTAGAGAACTTTAATCACCACACTTGAGTAAAGTAATTACAATCAGACACCCTTGTACATGACGTGCTTATGGCGTGGCGAGTCGCCAGGACGAGGAGTCGGGTGCCAAGGGGACGATGTCGATGGTCTATGATTAGCTCGAGGTGACCGGTATCCCGTCCTAGCGCCTACGAGTCCACAGTTCAGAGGACCCTTTCAATTAATTATCTTTGGTACGACCGTTAGTTAACTTGAGATTCATCGAGAATCGTGCGAAGAACCGGTTGTTACTAGGATTGACGTCAAGGGTATAATTAAAGTCCAAGGAATTCCCTCTGCGCTCTTTGTCAATTGAGTCTGCTCTCTCTAAATTCAGAATTTACCACAATCAACTCACTTATTACTGACCACTGCTAACACTTTAATTAAGATTTAATATCTTCAATCATTTCCACTTTAATCCCAGCACTGAAATATTTTTACTCATGCATTATTCTTTGATTAGATTAATTTTAGTTATTGGCACATGTTTATACCATTTTTATATTTTATAATTCATTTAAGTTTAATGTTCACCTTGGCACAGGGCAATTTCATTAAAAATCATTGTTGATAATTTTTAGAGCTCGTATATTGTACCGTGTGCAAAACAGCTATAAAAGGTTCTAATAAACCGGGAAAGAAGTCAAAAAAAGGTTTCTCTTTATAGCAACAACACGCGTCACCACGAAATAATGACGAATCTATTAAATATTTAGCACGCCGTAATAATACAGATTTTATCTGTTGCATTGCATTTTGGTAATTCCTACCATATGCGCGTGCACAAATACAACTTTCCAATAATTCATTTACGAAGTACAAGTAGTTTTAGTCTATGGAATTTCCAACGCAATAGCTCAGTCATAAAATATAAATAAACGCGAATTTTATTTTCTACATTATTTTAACCTTTTTTATGATGCTCATTTTCTTTTGTCGAATTCGAATAATACATTAAGCTATTTTACATTTTAGGAGAATGTCAGAAATGTTTTCATATTAGTAAATTGCATTCAAGATTAACTATTATCATGCTACTCGCGCTCGTCTACGGGGAAAAGGGTCATTTCCGGAAGTTGTAGTACGCTTTAATCCGGATTTACGGCTTCGCGGATCGGAATCACCGATGTCGACGTGCGTTTAACCATACTAGGGGCGAACGAATGGTTCTCATAAAAAGCGGAATACAGAAATTATTTTTATATGACAGACAGAAGGTGGACATCAAGCTCGTATAATAAGCTACTCATTATTTGCATTTGGAACTCATCCTGAAAGATAGGGAAATTTCCACATGAAATTCTACTCAAAAATATATAAGGAACTTAAAGTTCATCATGTTTTGACATTTCAAAAGTTTGTAATAGGAAATTGTCATTAATAATGTAGGTTATTAAATATAAAGAAATTAAAAGCGCGCTACTGTTGGCTAGAGTAATTAAATAATTAAAACCATTTACAGGTTGGCCCCATGCCAGGGAAATGTCAGGGAAATGTGAGTAGCTGTCGAGGAAAATATAAATATTTATATATAAATAATAATAAAGTAAAGTCAGTTTTTGCGCAACTTTGTCTTCCAATTTTGTTATCAGTGTGTCTTTTTAACAGTAATTATGTCATTTTGCCGTTTATTCTAATTGTGTTTTCTTTGTTATGTTATTTATATAACTTTGTGAGATTTTAAAGTTCTTCATGGACTTTAAATATTTTACTCCTATCAGTAAAAGCGCGATTTAGCATTTTTCTGTTTCTGTTTCTGAATTGTGAAATAGTTTTTTAATTACGGTTTAAAAGTTAGTATCCAATCCTGTAAAGGCGAAGGTTTCAGATTTACAGGACATGCCTTCATCCAACAAAGTTTAGTCAAAGAGTGCAGAACCAATGCAAAACAATAGATCGCATAATGCGCATAACTTTGGAATAATGTCAGGTGTTAGATGAGTAAAAAAATCACGTTTGTGACGTAATGATGCGTTGGCGGAAGTGGACTTGGAATATCGCAATGTACTCGTGCCACGACGCGTGAATAGATTGGCAAGTGCGGACGGCAATAAACTCGTCGCCGTTATTATTATTGCCCTAAAACGGCTCGGCTTACAGGTAATTTAAATCCCATCTAGAAATATAAAGGCCTCTATACGTACGATCAGATTACCCGGCGAAGCGAGACTGTATTTGCATAAGTCAGGTTGTCAGTCAGACTGCATGGCAACGCGTGACCCCCTTTGCTCTTTGCTGCCCCTGGAAAAACCCTCCGTGCCCCACCGAGGCAAGGGAAACGTGTTGCACGGACCATTTACCCTTTTACGTACACGTTTATTTATTTATTTGCTTTCTCACCTCCAACGTTTCGCCTCGAGCGACCTAGCTGTGTCCAAAGGAACGAAAATCATCCGCGAGTCTCTACATGGAGCCAGCATTTGCTTACGTGTCGCAGTTCAACAATCAAAATTGAACAATTTTACGACATTTGATACCTTTATTATTAGATATACTGAACAAAATTAAATCGGGACAATTTTGACCCGGGTGAAATGAATTTTAATGTTATATTAAAGAGGTAGAATTATTTCTAAGGAAGCTAGAATTTTGAGAACAAATTAAGCCTAAAGCTAGAATTCCATGGTTGTTAGCAGGTGTAAATACGTGACCCTGAAAATCTGAACCTTTTATATAAACGGCGAATCGAAGGAAACGAATGGCGTATTAGGGACCTTAGTTTTTTTTGGGGATGAGCCGATTAATCATACTTTATGAGGAATTATCTTTTATAGGAGACTTGGGCCAGGTCGAAGGGTAGTCTCGAAGCACGACCTGTGGTCTCACGCAACGACGATTACCAGACACGTGAATTACGTAAGGGCAAAACGACGTCTGGAGATTACGATATTTTCTGATTGGAGTGGCTTGTCACGAGCGACTCGAATGAGAGAAAGAGAGAAATAGAGAAGGTGAAGAAGGAGCAGGAGGTTTTGACCCACGTCAGGAAGGAGTTGGTTGAGTCCGACATGCGAGTGCCAACACGCCACTCATAAAAATGCATTCGCCTTGATATCTCGCTCGGTTTTCTGCGATGATCGCCAACGTATACAGACAGTTGCCATGTGCATGTGTACAAACAGGAATTCCACCCCACCGACCCTGCGGCCTCGCCGTTTACTTTTTACGGTCGCAAGATTAAGCTCTTCCTTAAATCGAGACGGACCCTTATTAAAGCCCACCAGGTAATTGAGTAATTTGCGAATCGTGAGTTTCGAATCGCACCTATTACGAGGTTTATCGGTCTGCCGCTTGATATCGAATCCTTTTAATTGTCATCGTATTTTATCCATGCTTCAGAGCCGAGTTAAGTGTTTTGAAAGTCTTAATCAATTGGCATCATCTGGATAAATAATGTCATCAATAATGTCCTTATCTGTCGCAAATTAATTGTTTTAAGTGTTGTTGCTAAACATGCTTCCTTCGTGCTTTCTTCCCAGAAAATCCTGGTTCCGCGAATTCGTTTATGACTGTGCGAGCATTAACAAATTTTTTATAGAACTCTGCAGATTAAGAGCAGAAATAAAGCTTGCCTCGCGTTAGTGTAGTTTGGTCTGCAGCAATCGAAGCAACATATATAAACTGAGGGTGGACAATCTAATATAAACCCCACATCCCCGGGAGTATTACAGGAAATGGTGTCGAGAGGATTCTCTCCCGGTGCTATAATCCTCGTAACATCGGGAAAAATAGCTCTGCTCTCACTTCTGTCCAAGGGAAGTTAATCAACGGTTCTAGTGTTTATGATTTTTGTTATTGGTGCCATATCTCGAGGTCTTACTTATCCCTCCTTCCACCGTAACTCTCTTTCTCGCGATTTCGTTTCCTCGGGTAAGTGCCCATCTAGATGAAGGCGTTTAGGGGGATGAAATTGAGTCGACTCTGTCGGGTATTACAGACGTGATAAAACCGAGTACCTTGAGTGTGAGCTCTATAAACGCGCTTTTACACGAGCTCGATGAAAATGACTCGCGTTGAAGCTTCTTGACCGCCGAATCCTTGAAGGCATAAAAGAAGCCTCGGTGCAGAACGACTTCAACCACTTCCTCCGGGTATTCGAATTCCTCCAGTATTTACGGTGAAGGGAAGAGCAGGGGGAGATCAAGATTGAAAGAGAAGCGATTGAGCGTTGTGTCGGCCAAGCAATCGTGTCGATGGCTTGGCAAATATCCCTCTCTGTCATCCTCCCCTTTCTCTCTCTTTCTCTCTCTCCTTCACTCGCGGTTATATTGAAGCTGCCCCACTTCCCCGGATGCGATCAGCAATCAGTCAGCCACGGACAGCCATTACATATGTTGTCCATTTCGCGTTCAAACACCGCAGAAACCACAAGCACGCGTTCTCTTAGGAATCCCCAATGATATTGACTTGAAATCGACGGAAACTAGAATTTCCTAGTTAATGCATTGTGAAGAAATATCAAGTCCACGATTTATTGCAAGCCTACGTTTTATTGTTGGAAATTAAACAGCATTTGAAATGTTATAACCGTTACTGAAAAAATTAACATTTTTCTTTTCCATTACTTTTTTTCACTACTTGAAAATCTTGGTACTCTTCTGAAGTATTTGGAATTTTGATTCTTATTTTCCACTGGGAGTCGTTCTCATATTTAATATTTAATTTCGTAGCAATTTTACTTTATATATTTTACTTAGCTTTTTTACCTTTTTTGCTATATCCTTTTACTCTTCTAAAAAATTCTGGAACATCTTCTGCGCTAGAATACTCGGAAGATCTTGACCGGGTTTGACATGAGAAACGTATACATCCTCGAGTTCTAACACGGTCAAAGTTCTGAGAAGAATCAAGCTGTCCTTGAGATCTGGGTAACATAATTGGGACTTACTAGGAGAAAAGCGAAGAGAAGTGGCTACAACGCGGAAACAAGAGAGTGCATTGTCACCAGGACTTGTATATCTTACATAGCGAAAGAGCCGAGCTATTTGATAAAGCGCGTTTCCTATCTTTAACTACTTATGGGCACTCGACTAACACAAAGCAATAGTTGTCAAACAAACTCGAAATATTTGCAACGCTGCTGTATGCATCTGTGCGTACACGTACCGCTAAGTGCAGCGACATCGACTCTGGAGTTGCTGCGTAAACTCATATCTGCATATCGCGCAAACGTTGTTGGCTAACTCCAAGTCAAAGTCCTCATTCAGAGAGAACTTGGTGCTTCGGTGCATAATTCAAATCGATTTCCAGAATTGATTCAAACAGAACACGAATTCACCTTGTTGACCATAATTAGAAGATATTTTATAATTTCTATCAAGAAAATATTATCTTAATTTCTGGACCTTGAATCATCATACTGAGTAAATACTAAACTCAAACGGCACAATCGAGAGAATGCTGGCTTGGAAAAAAAAGATAAGAAAATAGGAACCTCATCCGGAAGTACAGGAGAGTTGACACCTGCACCTTGAGAACGAACTGCGAGTAGAGCTCTATTTGAACGGAAACCGCCAGATATGTTGCGCTCCCAGCATTGTAGGCTGGCTTTGTAGTCTGGCTGGCGATATAATATACACACGCAAATTTTACTTGTGTGGGTGTGTACGTTCTTACACGCAGTAACACCCACGAGGTATGCAAGCGGTGTGATTCGTCTCTTTATTTGTATTCCTCGCTTCTCATTATTTATTGCTCGTCCTGGCAGCTATGCAAACGAACGAAATAAAGACGATGCTACATCCGTAACCATCCACCGGAAAATCGTCCTGGAGAAATCCTCACCTCTGGTCTAATAACATGCATGAACCAATTGAGATTTTAAATCCATGATTTTTTTGTGGGTTTCTAAAGAAGAGTTTACATGCGTGGGAAGATCTGTTTCTCGTCCTAGTTTGAGGAGGCCCGAAAGAGAAAGGCAGTAGGAAGATTCAACCCTCTGTGTTTAAAGTGCCCGACAAACGATAGGGTAGCTGCTCGTCACACTTGACAACGAAAGTACGACTGTTACTGGTCTATGAGACAAGGTTTAAGGTCTTACAAGCGATAGCTGCTTTCGAAAGCACAGCCCTTTAAGATTACTAGAATATATGCACGTGGTCGCTTTCTCTTGATTTGATCCGACCTCTTTAAAAGGGTCGCTACTCGTAACACTCTATAGTAGTGTAGTGTTTAGTTAGATAAATGCTTTGATCAACACGGTTCTCTAGTTCTGAAGATCATTCCTGCCTCACAGAGTCTCTATGATCAAGATTTCTAAAGTCTATTACATTATTATTATATAATTAAAATTTAAAATAGTTATGGGTTCATTCATATATGAAACTTAATAACTTGGAACAGTTAATGTCTCTCTAGTGTCACTGAGTGAGAGTTAACACCTCAACACGACGTGAACGTAACCCGTAAAGAGTCGATTGCAATTGCTGATCTAGCTTTTATGAATCATAACTCAAATATGGAGAATAAGGGAGTTAGAGAAAGATATTCGGAGAGAGAGAGAAAGAGAGAGATAGAGAAAAGGGGCGACAGTGAGTAAGAGAGAGTGCAAAAGGGTCGTCCAGATCCCAGACATAAACCGTTTATTTATATGTCCTACACAATGTTCGCTTGCCACCCTACGGAATTTATTTATTACGCTCCGAAATGATGGCGATGGCTTTAAGAGTAACGAGCTCAAACAAGAGAAATTAAAAAGAAAATAATGACTTTTTGCTGGCCTCGAAATGAATTTACCCGAAAATAAAAACTGTTACAATTATGTTGAGGAGAAAATCGGGCGACAGGAACCATTAACTGTCATTCAAGTAATTTTTGTGCAGCACATGCTTGGCAAAAATGTTGAAATGATATAAGATAATGAATGAATTATGCAGATAACTCGAGTAGACTTAAACGGCTTGATCGTTCTTGATCTGAATTGAATCTCTCGTCGGCAATAATGTAGATCAGAAAGAGAGGGACAACAGCGGTATATATACCATTACGCAATGAAATCTGGTTATCTAGCCAATGGATCCGCATCCTCTGGCCGAGCATCAGATTCACGTACGGAGTTGTGTGCTGATTCGACGTAACAACTGCTCGTCTGTCACGGGCCTCTACTAACTACGTCCACTTAATGCTAATAATTATTTTCATTGGGGTCCCGTACATCGTGTACCCGGGGGTCCCCTACGTAGCGACGCCAACTTCCTGCAGGAACGGATATAAAAATAGAGCTCGAACGTCGGTGAGGCTACTAAACGTTAAGGTATTTTATACACTCAAACCTTCTGCAGAAACCAACTCATAAAACTCATTCCAATCGCATCAATCAAATTTACATTTAAATATATTTGACCAACTTCAATTCAATCCAAAAAATCGAATACTGAATGAGTTTCGGCGTATGATATCTTTTATAGTTTATTCAGCAAGACATTCTGAAAATAATATAATTTTTCTTTATTTAACAGTGATAATAATACTTGTCCTATTTTTTCTTCATTAAATACGTATGTATTTATTTTACGAAACCTGATGTAGTCAAAATTGAATTTCTGAGAATATAGAGGGTAGATACAATAATTGTTATTTACAGACTGGAGAAAGAAAATAATCTTCAATAGAAAAGCATTCTGAAAGTCTTTCTTTCTATCTCTGACGTTATAATCGGTGATATAAATTTTCCGGTTGGTTATCTCGAAAGAACGTTCTCACCATACACGAGAACATCGGTCGTGACCGATCGTAATTCCACACGACGAGAAACAACAGGCTGTGAGATAGGGTATAACAATACAGGATGTTTTCCGCAAATCTACCGGGTGCTGAGATGTGAAAGGTGGGGGGTGGGCGGGGGTGATCCACCCGGTCGTAAATTATTTAGGACCGTACGAGGCGTTCGCCCCTTGTCCAATCCAGGGGAAAATTAAATAACAACAAAACAATAAAAGACAATTGTTTCTAAGTTTTATGGCACTGCTCGCGCCCTCGGACGAACTGACGAGACGAGAGGACGCTTTATTGCCTTCGGGGTGGTCACACCCAGAGATACCCTCGCGTGCTGGTCACTTTATTTGGGGAGTGTGATTTTCGACTGCCCGCTTTCACGCCTCGGCACGACGCTCTTTTTCTTTTTATAGATTTTAGCTCTTTGACCCCTCTTTCCCTCGGATCGTGACATTTTCACCCTTGCAATCTTCAAAATGACACACTTTTACTTTTTGGTGATTTTTCTCAACGTAACGTAACACTTTTTTTCACCATTTTTTCCCCCCTTAATTGTCACGTAAATTTCATCAATCTGTTTTTTTTTTCTCGAAGGATTTGAAATATTTTTAGGGACTTTAGAAGATCTAGATATCTGAATATTACGTAACATTCCTCGACTCCCCACTATCGTAACATTATTGTACATTATATGAAATAAGAGTCCGGTTTCGGAGAGCAGAACTCCGGGTGTTCTGTCCTTCCTAGGAGGACTTTCTTTATCATGACGGCCGAGTAATAACAGAGGGGCTTACGTCTTCACCATATATTGCAGCCACATTTTTATTTTGACACTAATAGCCCGCGGTATCGGTCGATGCAGGACTTAGGTTCGTGCGATCGCGCTAATCCGCCGCCTATATTGCCCGTATAAATCCTAAGAACAGCAGAGAGGACCTCTCACTAAACTACATATATGAAGTGGTGTCGTTGTCGTCTAATGCTTTCTTTTGATTTATCGATTGTAACCTTTATGAACCTTACTTTTCCACGCCAAAATCAAAATCAATCGATTTAATATTTCTCTTTTTTTGTGTTTCAGGTAGGTAACGAGTAAACATTATCACAGGAAAAAAAGTCTAGTTTTTATTACTTGTTTTTGTTGCCTGAAAATGGACTTAAATTCAAGATACTAAAAACAAAACCTAGACTTTTTTCTATGTAGAACGTCGGTCTTCTAGAGCGTTTCGAGAAGGTGTTCCTATGTCAATTTACAAAACTTTCCATCATCAAGATCGTAAAAAGTGGTAAGTGGTTTATTTTATAAACTGTCAATCCAGACTAAACTGGTTGAGATAATTGAGATAAATCATGAACGTATTTCTCAAAGAACACAGCTAGATAGCAAAGGCGAATCCTTGCCATATCGCGCAATGCTTACTGGAAGTCGCGAACTGATACGAAACAATGACATGACATTGCAAGAGCTTGCAGGACAATAGACAACGCCGTAAACTACGTCCCCTCTTGTCCAATCATCTAAATTATTCCATAAGACGGGAGCAGGTCCTCGATCGCTCTCATAAGGGAGAGAATGGTCAGTGGGACAGAGAGAAAGAAAGAGAGAGATGTCAAGAGACATATTTCAGGGGATCAATGATGAAGGGATGAAGGGGACGGGGTGGTGGGACAGAGAGAAAGACAGTTTACTGCTTCATAACTCGAACCGTGTGCGGACAATCGCCCGTTATGATTTCAGATGCTATTTTGACTGCGCGCCATGGGTGGCCCACGAACAGAACAGAAACAGAAATATGCTACCTCGTAAACCGACCCTTTATCGTGCAACTTGCCCCAAATGTTGTTAAGTTCTATCAAATGTTTACGCCGCCATCTCCGCCGGCGCTATTTGCCTTCATCATGTTCGTTTTCTTGCCCAAATGCCCGCTGCAACGGAAATAAGACTTGACGCTTGATCAAATCTCTTCCAATCAAGGTATACATGCTGTATGTAATTTAATGGAAACATTGAAGTATGCATGTAACAATTTAGATACCTTTTAAATGATTCACTTGAAATTAAAACTATCACTGTACATAATTTCGGGAACACTGAAAAAACTCTATGATTTGTGACAACCACAAATGAGTAGTTGTACCATATTTCACGATTTCTGTGATTGTCACAACCATAGAGAAATTGTAGGTAAATTTCCTAGAATCTTTGACAGCGTTACTTTTAAATTGGAGATTAAAGCTTCGTTTTAAATGAAAAATGAAAATTTGTTGTACATATATATGATATTGATGGATAATGGGCTTTAGTGCTATATATTTCACGTGAATTAATGGAGGCATTGTCAATGATTTCAATTCGGTAGAGCTCCAGGGGACGTATGAGGCATTTAATAAGCGTTCGTGCAGCAAATTTCTTTTATTGCCAATTTCCTTTGACGCAACGGGCCTCGACAATGAGTCTAGTGGTACCTACTCGTACTTGTAAGTTCGTACCAAGGCACCTGTCAATTTTGCAAAGTAACGCCCGCCGTAAACGGCATCGGAATATTTTACATTGTATACCGCCGACTATATGGGTCGAGATCCTTAGATTTGAACATATAGTAAGAGGCTAGTAAATCACGAGTTAACGTTAACACTTGATGCTCAAGAATGGTCCGGTGACACGCCTCGTCCATAAACGACGACCCACGATGGTTCATGCCTCTTGGAATTCAATTTCCCCACTCGTATTTTGTCGCAAGACAATTGATTCTCTTTCTTTACTTTAAGAACAAAGGGCATATTCTGCATTTACAAAATATGCTGTGAATTATCCACCAAGGGTGGATATATTATGTGTAAAATCATTTTCAAATTTCGAAGTCTTTCTATAGGGTACAATTATAAAATAGGAAAAAAATAAAATTTTAAAGAATTCAATTCAAACAATATTTAATATTGCTGCAGTAAGTTGACCTATGGGGTTTTGTACAAATATTTCGTCATGAAATGAAACGATTCACATCAGTGTCTCTGGCACTGAAGTAAGTTGATGAGAAAGCAAAAGAGCAAGATGTAAACAGACGCCTTCACTCGTTTTGAGTCAATCGTGAGATATTTCAGGAGAGAATCTCTTTACATCGATCAACAAGATGTAGAAACTCGCGTCACTTCAGCACCAGTGCAAAGTGTCTGCGAATATTGCGATTGCAAAATTTCTATTTTTAAAATCTGTAGTGATTTCGTTCCTGATCCATTTCACGAATCGTTATAACTCGTTTACACCGGTTTCTATTTTTTTCTGACACGTACTGTAAATGTCCTGGTTATAGATAGCAATCTGCACACTCGACTCTCTCTCTCTAAACAGCATTTCAGTTTGCTTCAGCAGTGAAACCTTTTGGAAGCTCTTATAATGGAATTCTTGCAGAGGGCACTGAATGTACATTCTATGTACAATGCTCTTATGTATTTCATATCTAAAATCCGAAATGTAGATTGCAGTATTTTATTTAATTAAAATTTGATTAATTCAATATGCGTATTACTCAAATTTCTCTTGTGAGTAGTGGTGTCTTATTTCGTGCCAGTGTAATTGGTCAGAGTAGTGTAGAACAATTACAAGTCCCCATGTGGTGAAGTGGGATTTCTCCCCTCGTCTGTTCAGCTCACTAGAAGATAGGGCACCCTAAAAATATTTTGATGTCTTTAAATGATTGTTTTGCAACCAAAATAAAGACTGCTTGTAATTTATTGTTATTAATATACAATAAACATTTGGAGATTAACATAATTGATTGGACCTAATAGGATCTTTGATAGGATTCCAGATCCGATGTATATATAGCTTCTAATTCGATGACGAATTTCAATAGCCGAGACACTTATTGGCATGTCAATTTGCTGCACAAAGACAGTAATGAGATTTTCTTTCTTCTTCTTTGACTTCCCATTTTCCTGTCCACTCGTCACGCAGATAGGGGATGAGAGCAGGCCTGCGGGCTTGAAAACGAACGCTTAAAAATGTAATAGCGAGTTGAAAGTCTGATGTGGAGCACAGCGCACTCCAGAACCTCGCCTCTTTATTTTCCCATTATTCAAATATAAATGTAAATGTTGATACAAACGGATAGGTAAATGGAAAGAGAGAATTCAATTGTTAGGCACGGGCGGCACGTAGCGGGGGAAAGGTCGAGGAGTGAGAGTGGGAGGAATGGTAGGAAATTAGTTTATAAGGAAGCGACGCGGGAAAAAAGAGGCGACACGATCCTCTCGAACGAGCCTCGAGGCGGTACAGTCTCTTCAAGAACGCTCTGTCCCCAAATCTAATCAACTTCAAAAACAAGTGAATGACAAAATTCCATAAATATAATACTTTTTCTGCCAGTCGAAAATAATGGTTGAATTGTTTTGGTTTTAGAAATATTGATATATGTAACATAGGGGGAAAGATGGGCAGTCGGTTGGTCAGACAAATGTACATTCCGGAACGCGAGCTATACAGTCATAGAAATGGAGGTTGAGGGTTTGGTAATAATATCATCCGATATGTGTGTTCTCGTGTTTCCCCCAACATGCATTGTTCTCGCCCTTCCCCGTGTATTGTTATGAGGCAACGCCGATTGGGGTGTGGAGGTTGCATGATGATGCAGGGTGCATATGCGCTGATAGCCCCATAATGCCATCTCTAATTCCGTGCGAGCTGATTTGATTCCGGCATTAAGATAAAGCATCTCATCATCTCTCTCATGCTTACAATCTTTTCCATGTCCTCTTTGTCTGCCGAACCCTCGCTCAATTTCAAATCGAAACCAATTTATTGTATAGTCCTGTGTATTCTACGTTGATAACGTGTTCCCTTTATTTGCATCGCGTTTACTGCTGCATAATATATTGTATTCGAAAAGCGAATACCAGAATACGAGCTAGAATTCGGCTGAAGTAGAGTTTCATCGGAAGAGTTTCTTCGAGACGTGCAGGACTGTCTCCATCTCCGCAGGCCTTGATTTACGACTTTTTGGTCCCTGGAAGGCATCCTAAATGTTTAACATCGCATACAAATACACGTGGGTGCTGAGGCACGCGTATGCGGATCGAGCCATAACACAGAACCGAGAGCGCGTGGACGTTGTCGGTTTGCGGTTGACCCGTGCCAGGCCACACTCCGATACCTTTGTGGTCGCAACCATGCCGACGCACCCGAACCACCACAGCCCTGTAACAATCTCCATGAGGTCTAAAAACTCCGTGGCTCGTTGACACAAGATCGAGGTCTTGCAATAGTGTGACCGTGTGGGTTGACGGTGTCGAGAAATTATCCGTCGTTATCCGCGTTGAAAGGGTATAACAAGAAGGAACGATCCGTGCAGAACGTGTAGATGTAGAACGTTCAGCAGAGCGGAACGCGATTGTTTTAAGTACGATTGCTCAGTTGATTTTCGCGCCCTCAAGGCGGCCAATCGAGAGGGATTAAGAAGTCGATTCGTCATTTGCGCCGTCCATAGGATGTTTTGACTCGCTATCTTCACCGTCTCATCTAACTCCATACACTGTCCTCTCGACCTGTCTCAACTCCCTACGGGATTCCTTCACACCTTGTCGATTAATCTCATCGTCAGAGCCTCAGCTCTGTCTGTTTCAAGGATCTTGATCTGATCGTTTCGCAATTCCTGTTCGATTGATCAACTGACTGATCAACTCTCAAATTACGATTGAGAAACTGCGAATGACCGGAAATTTAATTGAAAAACCGGCAATTTACAAGCAGAAATTTACTCATTGTTTCTTTTATTGCCGAGAGTTGAAAATTGATTGACAATATCTCTATAGGACATTTTAACAGATGCTTTAGAAGCCATAATCTAAGTCGCAAAATGCTTAATATAGCGAATTATATGCTTGTCTACTTTCCTCATTGAAGCAATGAATAGAGTGCTCTGTCTGTTGCAAAGTATATGTTTTTGCTTCTCGTTAACCACATTCCCTTCGTCAATTTAATATAATGATGCATGACAATATGTTGATACTTATGCAACACTGTATGTCACAAGCAGACACTAATGATTCTTTTTTCATAGCTAATTATTTCCTCGTTCAATATATTTGTAATTGTTTCTGCTTTAACTTTCTTATGTTCTCCAATTGACCATCTTGAACATGATTTACTCTCTGGTAAATATACCTTGAAGAGGAAAACTTGATTAAATCATTGCATTTTCTTATATTTGTCCTAATTATATGTGTGTACTTGTCTTAAATATAATTTTCATTTTATTTTTCACTCTATTTTGCGAAATATCAAGAATCCCATCTTGACACTTCTCTTGAGTATTTTACACATTACACGAGTTTTTCCTTAATGTACTTTTTGCCCGATAAAGCTTGGAGCTGAAAAGTTCTGGATGGGAACGGCAGCAAAGTGCGAGAGAGAGTGAGAGAGAGAGAGATATATATAAAGAGAGAGAAGTTGGGGAATGCGAGGGCGAAGGTTGGAAGTTGCAAGGCAGGCTTTTACCGCCCCAGGAAATCATATTTAAGAGTACATCGGGTCGAGCAATTAGTTATCGCCCTCGGAAACGCATTCGACCCTTCGTATATATTCGTATAGGACGAGACCAATGTAAAGGAGAATCGCGAAAAACCGGTAGCCACAATATTAAGAGATTCAAGTCGGCTGAATGAATATATATAGGGAGCGCCCGAAGCGGCGTCCCCAGAAAGCTTTAGAGACGTCTCTTCTTCTTGATAGTCATTCAGCTCTCTAATGTGGTACCGGATAGCAGTAATACATATACAATTATACATATATATAATTATATATACATATATGTATATAGCATATACACACATATCCACACAAAGAAAAGCGGTACTCACACGCTCACAAAAATAGTTCAAACTCTTCCCTTGATTCGGGGTTCCTTCCAAAGGCAGGTGCATTGCCGTAATTGCAAGCGTTTGATATTTAATTATAATTCACCCGCGGCCCAGCCGCTCTTCGCGAAGCCTTCTTCGTCCGATGCGATCTTCCAATCTCTTTGAAAGAAAATAATTCCCTAATTATTCCTCCCGCCCGGGTAAAACGCCTGATATTAGCTTTGAGTTACGACCTCGAATTAATTAAGCTATTAATTAGTTGCGATCAAAATGAAACGCGTCGTGAATAGAGTCCTTCCATCTTGGAAGACATTTGGTAATCAATCCTTGTCGATATTTCAAAATAACTCTCGTTTTCACTAAACCAATTTAAACTGCTTGTAAGCTGATTGAAAATAGGAGGTTAAGAACCTTCTAATCGTCAATAATCGGTAAGAATTTGTAAGTTTTTGCAGAGCTGGGTACGATTCGCGTTTTAACGATTTAATAAAGCGAATAGGATGAGGACCCTCGAAGGCCAGCCCCATAAGTTGTCGCGAGTTTATGCATCGGTTCTCTTTTCCCCTCTTGTCCTCAACTCTCTTTTATTATTTTGATCTGACACTTGGACATACCTACTGCTTGTGGTGCTCGTAAAAGCCTTCCGCGGAGAAGCACCGCAGGTAGGTAGCCCCGTCGCCAGGCAGGACCTTGCTTTATTATTTATTCCGCCAGTCGTAAAAACCAGGCCGGATTTATCGTGAAAATATTGAAATGAGAGACACTGCCTCCCGTAACCCCCTTGTTGAGCCCTTAGAATGGTACCGACCACCATCGAGGCTTTACGAGCCGACATATTTTATTTCACTCGATAACAGGAGAAAGAAGAAGTTTTCTATTCTCTCATTCTCGCAAGACACGGGTCAAAGTCGAAGCGAGGAGAGGAATCCAAAGCGCCGCGATAACCATTAGGGACCAACTCGAGGCCTCCTGCTCTCTTTTCCTCTTCTCATGGAACTTGGCACCTCTCGCCTTTTGTCTTGAGAGCTGCGTGCACCTCTCTAAATTTGATTAATGGCGCCTAACCCCAGGAAACCGACGTTGTTCGCGGTGCCCCATAATTGCTCGCTTATTTTTCTTCTCGAAACTAAAGCTCCGCACCTGCTCGGAGACAAACCTCAAGACAGGGCTGTGGTTAGGGTTACCTATTCGGTAAAGTGGAAGTTTTTAGTCTTTAATTGGTCAGAACCCGATAGTTCAGTTACTTCAGAACATTTAATGTCACCTCTGACTTCACAAACTGGCGACCCCTCGTTACATATATACTTATAAAAGGTTGTTCAGTAAGTAGGTTAGTCATTTATAGTCAGACGGCACTCTGCTTCACACTGCTTTTGAAGTGAAAGAAGTTTGACTAAAATGCATCCAAAATTGGGTTTCATATAGGAACCCAGAAGCCAAATAACGTTCTAAAAACTAAAATATTCGTTTTTAGGACGTTTTTGGAACATTGAACCTTTTTTCTAGAATTTTGTCACTAAGTAAGTAAGTTTAACAAATGCATATTGAGAGAGTAAACTATATTAGTTGGAACGCACCCTTAAAAATAATCCGAACGACAGATTTTCGGTATAAAAAATGAACTCTCCGCAATTCTTTAAAATCTTGAAAATAAAAATCTCGTGACCCCTTCACAAATCCTGACAAATCACAAGCTGTTGTTTCTCCGTAAGAGAATTCTCAATCAGAAAGAAAAATTGAGTGGCGATATCAGCAACTCCGGTGAAATAATCCTGCGCCCTGCTCATGACTCAAATTGGCAGGATTACGCGTCCTATAAGACGACTACATCCTGGAGATTGGTCGGGATTAGGCAAGCGAAATGTCTCTGCCGCTTCTACATATTCGTGGGAAAGAGCGTGTGTTATCGGGTGTTACGCGCCTCGAATGCGGTCGCCGAGGCTGTTTGCACGAGACGAACAAATAAATAAGAGTGATGCAGCTGGGCCAAACACCAGAGTAAACGAGACACTTGTGGACGATAAATAATTTCGCTTTTTATTTTCGTGGAAAATCGCCATAAAAAGACGATCATCGAGTTCCGTAGTTTTTTCATCCGTGGGATCGTACCAACTGCGTCAGGTTTTTAATTATTTCTATTAACCTTCGTTTTTTTTTTCTCTCACCATGTCGCTTTTTTGAAACCGCAGGACAGACATCGCGTGCTTGAACAACGGGGGTGTTCGGAATTTGAGAGCTGCGTGTCCGATAATAGAGATGTTTTGCACCTACGAGGGTGCTTGATATTAAAACTGCGGGAAAAAATGTATTGCTTACTGGACCTCCAAGGTTTCGCCCCTCAAAAATCGACTCTTCGATTTATTACGCGTTCAACACTCTCATAATTCCCAACTTTAATATTTTAACGCTCTTGTCATGATATATGCTAGTGATTCTCTGAAATATAATTTTCAAATCTAAAAACCTCTTGGGAAAATATTCGAGTTAAAGATTCTGAAACGGGAAGAAGTCGCCTGACGAAGAGTTAATCTTATTTGATGGGTGAAGAGATGGAATGAAAAGGGGGAAGCGTAATAAAACGTCATTTTCACTTTTTGCTCATCCCCTGGTCCATAAGTATGACATTCTTTCGAAAATCTTGCACGTGACGAGAATCGGGACTAATCGTAATGCCGGAATCGCAGCATAAATAAATAAGCCGCGTTGAAATCGTAAGCCTCCCCTTTTCTGAGTTGCGGCATAAAAATTAAAATTAGCCCCCGACGAGGTGCGCACCCCAGCGAATATTATGCAAAGCCACAAGCAATAAAAATAACATATTGCAACCGAGAGAGGCATAAGTTTTAATCCAATATTACTAAGATAAGTCAGACCGAGCTGTGAATCCAACTCCCACCCTCTCCTCTTTTTCTTTTTCGATCCCCCTCCAAGACTCCGCGCGGAAAGATTTCTTTTGTGTAACGCACCCTAACTTTACATTCTGCTTATTAGAAAATATTCTTTCCGTACGGCCGCATCGCGGAGGGGTGCGCCGTTTTATAGTGGCGGGTAAAACAGGCCGCCGCGGGGTGAAGTAACGTATCGTATCTTCTTCCCTTTCGCCCTATTTGGCTTTTCGCCTCAAAAATGAATAGAGTGATTGTATGTGCTACCAAATAGAAATTAGGTCAATTTAGAAACCCCGTGAGGCGCATGAATATCCTCAAATTCAACTTTCCTAATTCTTCATTTTATCGAAATTCATTTACGACCGAATAACGATATTCTAATTTCTATTTCATAGAATTGTCGAGGGGCTGAAAGTAAATAGTTGATAAAAATATTTCGTTTCTAAAAGTGATGAAAATTCTTCAGAATAAAATTGGAACAATATACATCCACTATTTACTTTCAGCCGATCGAATCCTCGAAAGGAACTTACACATGAGTAGAAAATAAGGATCACGCGTGCGGTATTATATTGGAACTAGCATCAAAATAAATTTAAGAGGTAGCGAACTAAAACGAAGAGTGTTGTCCAAGTATTTCGATGCGGTGCATGAAATCGGACAAATCCAATCTGACGGCTGTTTTGATAGGGTGGCTGAGTGGCGTAGCACACGAGAAAAAGGCAGTGGGGAAATACATCATCGTAAAAATTTATAATTTGGAAAATATCGCAAGGCGTACACGGGTCCTTACATACATTTCCATTGGTGCGCAGCAGCAATCAAGTTTATAAAGCGGGAAATCGAAAGGACCTTCCCGAAATCGGTGGTGGAAAGGGGCGCCGAGAACGATAACGGTGAAAGACTTTTGACGAAAATTGAAGTCGTTGTTATGACGGGAATTGCACACGACGGAGTTTTACGAGTGGGTGGTAGGCGAACGGTCGTCGACACTCCAAAAGCGAGAAAGATAGACGATAATTTGACTATTGCGGAACCCCATTGAAGCTTTCCTTGGTATTCCAGGAATTCTCATTATTTATTATTATTTTTTATTTCTCTATGTAATTGAGATTGCTTCAGAGTGGAGGTCGGATTTTTATTTAATTCGCAGTGCCAAAGAAAATGTCGATAAAGAGTGATTTTTTACGTGTTCCATTATCCGCATGACCATAAATTGCAGCTTTAGCCTTTTATTATCGTCAATCTTTTCTTTATTTTCTCTAGGCACTTTCAAATACGCAATAAATATAACGCCCCGTGCTTCGATCCATGGGCGGTGATATGATACAGGAAGCACTCTATAAGGTCCAGAATTTTGTCGAAACAAATCGACAAGAAGTTTTAGGGATAAACATAAAGATATTTTCATTATTTAATTTTTTTTAAATAGCGTAGCTGTTTTTTTATTCAATTCTGTACGAAAAATCGCTCAGCGCGAATCATGCTTCGATCAATAGAGTGCATTCCCCGAGGAGCGTTCCTGCACGCTAAAATATTGCAAGGGTCGTCCACGTTGGGGAATTGGGTTGAGAACCACTTTGGGGTGGGGATGAAAATGGACTTGTAGTCAACCGTCCCAATGTAAACTCTGCAATACCAAAAAGCTATATCATTTTACCAGATGTAAGGTCGCACGAAACCTGACTCTGCAATATAAGGTCGTGTTTGGGGAAATAACAAAAAAAAATAAGGGAGGACTTTAATGGAGTCGGATTCTATGAGCCATGACTTGATAGAAATTTGCGATGGAGACTGCTTCAAGGAAAAGGAACTAATTAAACAGGAATTAAATTCTAGAATTTCAATGGAGACGATACTGTTTATATAGGGCAACTTTATTTCGTGTTTTTAAAAACATTTTTGCAAATTGTTCAGGGTATATTTGCTGAAAGAAGTTTTCTTTTTTCTGCACGGAAGCAGCTTGCTGGAAGATAGTGTCAGGGACCATAATTTCTCCAAGATAAGATATCTCTCACTTCTACAGTGCACGTCTGTGTTATCCTGTAATCAAAGGATGTACGGTTAAACACCTTGATAATTAATCATCCTTCGTACATTATACATGTCCTGCAATCCATCTGCACAATTGATCAATATATGTCAGTTGGACTGTACAATATTGATTTGAAATTAAATTTATAAAAGCAATAAAAATACTGTAATTGAGCAAATTAATAAAATGTAAATAGGGAAAGTGTACTTTTCGTTGCATGAGGAGCGTTTAATCCCGAGTATCGAGTACCGTGCACCGAATATCAAATATACAAACGGCTGGTCGGCCTGCCCGGAGCGATATAGAGTTGGGCAATGCGCGAAAACGGGGTTGCAACCCTCCGTCCAAGTGCACCCTATCCCTATATACCATCGGTGGGCCATTAATAATATACCCATATTGGACACAATTCACCTTGAAATTAACCAGCAGCCGATTGGTAAGCCTGGGCAAATTGACTTCGAAATTGACAATTTATGATCGCTCTACTACTCGCGATTCTCGCGCTCAATCTCTCTGCATTTCAACTTTTTTCTTCGAAAGATAAAACCCTATTTTTGAATGCCATCCATAAATTACGTAACACATTGTTTGGATCCCCCTCCCTCTATATTATTAAATTTTCTTCAAATATTTGCATCACTGACTCATTAAGTAAAATGCAGCTGTGCTTACTGTGAAAAATATGATTTAAAATCTTTAAATAGTTATCTTTAAATTTCGTATAAGTGATTAGGTACGAGGTTGAAAAAATATTTTAACAAAATATTTATAATATTTCAAATGACCGAAAAATTCGTGACGTAATACTTGAGAGGGCCAAACACGTATTTTTGAAATTGCACGCGATACCTTTGTTTGCGTGACACAACTGCTTGATCGTCATCACCCTCTTGAAACTCTCAACTCTTTTTATTCGTTCTTTAATGAGCTGAAGAGGCCTCTCAACTCGATGAATAAACAAGGTGCAATTTGTCTCTATTAATTTTCAAAGTTTCAGTGAAATAAAAAATGTACTGTTTCACTAAATTTTAAATGAAAATGATTAATCTCTTTATTTTAATTGTAGTTAATATATAAGTGAATCAAATTATAAATTTTATCGTGAAGATACGAATTGCAGTTAATAAAATACTTTTAGTAATAATTGAGTAGATTTAGAATGCATTTAGAATGTACACATGTACATGTGCACGTTGATCTTTTATCGATTATATTATCGTTCCGCATCATGCAAATAATTACAAAATAATTGACAATGCAGGCGCCTGTTGGATCGATTGACTAATTACAGTAGACGTTTCTCCTGCTTTGATCGAAGCCTTTCATTCTTAGATCTCATCTTGGAATCGGCTTTTCAATCGCCCATGGAGAGTAACGAGAACGGTGTAAAAAGACGCTGGCGAAAAATCTTTCGAGAGAAAGAACAGCGATCTTTTACATAAATCAGGTTGGCATCGAGCGCACGACCGTTCGCTGGAACGCGTGTAGATCCTCGATCTGATATCACCTTAAGTAGATGAGCACTGTCTGATTTATACCGAGTACCTTAATTGTCTTAATTACGCGGCTGCTTCCGTGGAAAGCGCGGTTATGCGTATACCTACACCTCTCTACGTCTCCCACACCTACAGAATGGCATTACCCCAATTTAAAGTTGGAGAATTTATAAGCATTTAAAGCTGGAGGAACTGGACACTCTTGATTAAGCATTAATAATATTGATCGGATGTAAAAACTTGATTCAAACTAATTTGAAGATAAAGTAACTTTGGATATCTATTTATTTAGTTAATATCATATAACTAACTGGAAGTTTTACAATACTGCATTATATTTCATACTCGGCCTAAACCGTAAACAGTTCAATTTAACTTCTATACATGCAATCTTTGAAAGCGGAGATAAGCTTCCAAGTTGGACTGTGATTATAAAATAAGGCGGAATAAATGGTTAATTCATGAACATTCATATTTTATCCAATTGATAAACACGTGAATCTGACTGTTAATTTGCTTACTTATTCTTATTAGTTGTGCAAAAAAATGCATGCAACAGGAGCATGTGTAATTAGAAGTCATCAAGGCAGGTGTCGACTCAATCAGATCACTGTCTGCCCTAATTAAATGGAGGAAAAACGAACAGAATGAAGGAAACGTATGCAATAGTAGAATTATATACCTTTTCTGTGCAATTAGCTCGCTAAAAGATCGGTCGAACGTCCTGCTTAGCACACGTTTTTTTCTAAGATAAAGGTCTACCGTTGCATGCAAACCAGGTGCATAAATTCCTAATAAAACACTATTTCGTGTTCGATTTCTGCCTGGGAGTTGAATATTGTGCGCGACTGTGACAAATTTCAAACTGGGTTACAATTTTATAAATAGGGCCTTTATCGATTGAGATAATTGTCTTGTGTAATTACGGAATGTGCAACAAGCATCGAGTATCCAGTTGGTATCGACGTGGGTACTGGGCATGTGTGACCGCACAGTAATTCTGTCGATTTTAAACCGAACACGATTTACGCCCATTATTGCGATAACATAACGTGTGATTAAAGCCTTCTCAATCGCGGAATCTTGGCCAACGCTAGACTCTATCATTTGGTATTAGTTTCCTATTGTTTAGTCACTGCCCTCCAATTGCAAAATATATTCAGTAGGTATAACTTTTAAAAGGTGTTGGAGGTTTGCGATTGTACACATGAATCAATGTTAAAACTTTTTTAAATTCCTAAAAAATAAGTGGGACCTTATATTATCTTTTAGGCACTAGCTCTTAAACCTGGGGTTGTACTGGGGGTAGGCGATCATGCTTCGTGAAAGTTCACTGTAAAATCAAACACAAACAAGTACGTATTATGCGAGCTAAGCGTTTGAGTGCGTTCTTGTTTTTGGTGTAACCCGAAGCTAAGCGGTTTAAGAGATCCAATGCTGGCATAACAGGCCGTCTGAGAATCGTCTGGAGATCTCGTGCGTGAGAGGCGCTGCAGAAGGACAGGGAGTAACAGGAAGAGTGAGAAAAGAGAACGAATGCCGCGAGCCCGCGAGAGCGAGAGATGATTCGTTTGAGAGGAGAGAGGAGAGAACTCTGGCAGTGTACTGGAGTGGCAAAAGCCATGAGTGCGGGGGAGGGGACCGAGATAGAAAGACGGGATGAAAAATTAGATTTACAAATCTGTCCCGACTACTATGAGATTGCTCGCTTACAGTACAGCGGTGCTCATTTCCATCCATTTTTCATAAAAGACTTCCTCTCGTCCATGCAGAACAAATTCTTTTTGAAAAAACTTATCTTTACGGTAAAAATTTGCACATACATATCATCAGGGATGAATCGATCTGTGCTGAAGAGATCGGGAGAGAACAATTCCGATTCCTATTTTTGAAGTGAGAGTTGAGTACCTTGAAGGGTTTGAGTGTTAGATCCAGTGCAGAGAAAAGGTCTGGCTTATGGTGTGTAGTCGTATGTCTTCTGGCCGAGGTGTGTGTGAGGACACATGTGGAAGTTGGTACCCTAAGTGTGAGCGCCTCTCTGGCGCCTACCGCTATGAAAAATGAACATCCCTGCCAACCGCACCACTGTGATTGCCACCATGGTCCAGATTGTTTCAGCGCGGAGTTCACTTTCCTTTTGACTTGCCGCTCCTCTGATCAGATTTCGGAATTTTGAAGGAGCCGCCTCGCGCGGAAGGTGTTATAATTCGTGCACTAATTGAGGTCCAAGGGAAGAAATTCGACTTGATACAATCCCTGTTAATCCCTATTCCTCCCTTCCTGACCACGTATTCACTTGAGGTTCTAGCTTACGATGTTTATTAATTTGTTTCTATTAATTAATAGGAATTTTTAAGCTACTGACGTCTTACAGAGAATTGATCTTAGAACTTTTTTTTCCTTCTAATCCGTTCGATAAAATGAAATCTATTATTTCTTCGGTATTTCTGTTTCTATTCATGCAGTTTATCTCTTAAGGACATCAACAAGAAACTAATTATGGTGAAAGGAATTGGAAAATGTGGTCTTTATATATCACAAACTGTTCAATTAATTTCACCCAAGATTTAAAGGCGATTAAGCCAGCCATAACATTTGCAATCACAAAATTTGATTCTGCAAAGTCGTTCCCACGAGGTTAATATTCTTCCCTATAATTTATCAATCACGTTCTTGATTTATCTTGAAATGGAAGAGGCGTCGTCTATACGTGTGTTAACATTGGTTGTATCCCTTAGTCATGGAAAAGTCCTTTCTCGAAACGTTCGCACGATCCACGTAGATTAGCTCTTAAGTCTAGAATTAGTCGGCATTTCGACCATCAACTGTCTTTGTCTTTTCTTAATGATCCTCACACTGATGTTCTCTGCACCCACAGCTTCTGACTATTGAAATAAAACAATAAAATAATTAACAGATTTCAAAAGCTGTTTGGGACAAGTGTCGAGAGTTTCAATTAACAAAAGTTGAAGATATCTGAAGATCATTGCGATATTCGGGGTAAGACTATACCTCGATGACGGTTGTCTCTAACCACAGTAACTCTCTACCACTGTACAGCTCCAGGCCTGGAAGACCCCCAAAGAGAGCTTCTGTTGGTCTCAGCTTGGCGGCAAATCACCTTGCTGCAGCGGCTGGTCATCATCATCAAATGAAGAAGCATCGCATGGATAATGGGGACTACTACGAGAATGGACATCTTGGTAAGTTCATTTTCTAATATCTGCAACACGTGTCGAAGTTTAAAAATCTATTCCTTAGAGGGAGAAGTTACGTTTATTTTTAGAAGCGTAAGGATAGAGGGCTTAATTTCAATACGACAGGAACGTCTGTTAGTGAGGATATGCACGCAGGTATGCTTGAACGTAATATGTAACGCGATATGCCGAACCCTCGTGATTACTACCATCCGTACACTGGCGCACCGACACACCGTGACCCCGGCAATCAATTAATTAGGGGAATCAAACACACTTGGAGTGAGCAAATTAACTGCAACTGCACTCCGGTTGTTACGGCCTGCGGTGTGTATTGCTCGGCACTCGACGATATGCACGAGCATCGAGCATGGAATGTCCATTGTCCATTCATAGATGACACAGTGACAGTTTTACGTATACCAAACCACAACGATTGTGCCTCAAACATTATGAGTGATTCAATCGCAGAGTAAATAGAGTTTATTTACGTATCTTTCAAAGGTTAAGGGTTATTAATTATTTTCTTGAACATAATAATGCAAACATACAATTCCTTTTCACATGCTGTGGTTCAGCGATTTATACCATATATATTAGTCAGGTGTGAACAGTTTTCTAACTCGATTCGATCCACTTTTAATTGAATTTCTTCGCGACATTCCTGCGGTTTTCGATTGCTTCATGAACATTGAACTTTTTTTTCAGTTTCACTGAGTTAAGTATATCGGAACCGATTGATTAATATAAAGTAGGTTTGCTTGAGGAAAATAAAAAAAGTTAGGAAAGTCAATAGTTGCAATAACTGTTTAAGCTAATAATCGGTGGAACCACCCTCTACGGCTGTTAATTTTACGGGCAAATACGTTTCAGCGGTACATGTTAACGAATTAATACCATCGAACCGGGCGGAGTAAACGTCGAAACGGTTGGCAATTAATTACGGCCAGGCGGTAATTGTATAATTGTTTTACGATTGGTAACTCGCCACGGTGAACCGGCTTGGTCGCATGATTTCACTGCCACAACATTAATACCATGAGTATTTGAGACATTAGTAGTCTTTTAAAACGATTGTTATATAATTCACTTATTTTTGTTTTTATTTACACTTCTTCATCAAAAGAACGTGTGTTTTCAAAATTCTCTTTTTTACAGTTGATATGGAAAATTTGAATTGTGTTGAAACGTCGCTCCTATATAATTTTTCATGTATCCGCCACTCGTAAAAGTATCTATTAAAATAGACGGTAAAAATAACATTTTGCGCCACGTTTGGAAGTATAATATTTCAGGTAAAAAAAAAAGATAATTTAAAAAACATAGGTCATGAAATTCGTTAGGTTTTTCTCTGCTGTAGTTTAGTCGCGTGGCGTAGTGCGATGCATTGAGATAGTGGGGTCACCGGGGATTGCAATTTTTTTCAATTTCGACGAGCAGCGCGACGCCATTTCCCATAACGCAATTAATAAACTCAACAAGCGAGATCCGATCTCGATATATCGGCGCGTACATCCATTTGGTACTCGGGGTACAATAGGCTGCACAATAGACCGTACGTTGTCGGCTGATAGGTATCTACCTTGTCTCTATGAAATTAAAAGTGATGAGAAAAATAAATATCCCTCCAATAGGGGTAAGGCGATGGAGGGTGAATTGTTTAACTATCGGCGCGTGTATGACATCATCCACTGGAGTTCTTCTATTGACCGATGATGTACAAACTTTTTCCCAGCAAAGTTATCGTTTACGGATATTATGATAATGTAATTAAGTTGTGTCTATAAGTTTAATTAGGGCAAATAATATTTGAAATATACCTGAGCCAGTTTATTTCCGTTATATTTTGTTGTTCTTCGTGGAGTTTTCGCTGTGCAAACGACCTTGAGAAGGATGATTCGTTAATAACGATCTTCTCATTGGCTTTGAGTTCTCCGCGGTCTCGTTAATAGGTCCCGGCATATTGTAAATGTCCTCGAAGTCGTGTACTTATTTATGGCATATACTCCTTCAAGTGTTTCTTGCGATCATGTACAAGAGCAGTTCCTAGTAAGTAAGTACCGGCGCGGTAACCGTGAGCTGGTCTTAGAGAGTAGTTTCTGAAAAATGTTCTCGTTAACTGGATCGCCGACGCGAAAATTAACTAATCAACGAGTGAACGAGTGTCCGGCGTGACGGAGCGATCGGTGAGACAGAAAGCGAGGAGTGCAGAACGACAGTTACGAGGGAAGGATAGCCTGACAGAAATAAAGAGAGAGAGAAAGAGAGAGCTAGCTACTACTATATTGGATAGGATACAGTGACGGACTCGCGCGCAATGTAAACACGGCTTCCCGATGCGCGGCACGGCATACACGCGCGTCATCGCTCGTCAGACAGCATGAAATTATGAGTGCATGTTTTTGTTGGCCTCTGTTTTCAATAAAGGGGCCAAACATTATTTTGTCAGTCAATCATTGGAGGTCGCTTCCCGATGGGCGGCAACTTTGCTGCATTCTTTTTTTTTTCACGGTGGGTGCATGCAAAACGATTCCGAGAGACGCCATGTTACCGAGAAAATCAGCACAAAACCTCAAATTAATCGTATTATTCTTCACTCAAAGGACGGTTCCGAATATCGGTATTTTTTCATCATTATAACTTGTTTACAGTGGATTATTTTCCCCTGACAACTATATATAAAGAAGCTCATCAGAATATTTAAAAGTACATTCTACCATAAAAAAAACAGGTTGCGATTATGTCGAAAATAGACTCTTCCAATATCGAGATCAGAGCTGCCAACTGTTTGACAGCTCTGAAGTTGCCGTGAGTCGCTTCCTAGAATTTTTATGACGTAAATGGTTGGTTATATCGAGGTTTCTGTGAAACTTCCGTTGCTCAAAGCTTTTTGATATTTTTTTTATATTTTTCATCATTTTTTGAAATATCTTGAAATCTTTTGAACATTTTTTAAACCTTTTGAATTCATATTATACCCCTAAAATTATTCACTCATATTTTGAGACCACCAGTTTATAGAATTGAAGATGAAAATGATCAGAAGCAGAAATTATTGACGAAAGCGCGCGCATGATATTCTAGTTGATTAAAAAACAAGGAATTACCTTTAAATGTGATAGAAGTCGCGATCAGCGCAGGAATAGCTCGCTTGGAGCCCATAAAAATCGATGTACCGGCTCCGCGATTTAATTACTGACCAGTTCGTTGGATCGCTCGTCAAATTCGTCCCCGTATAAATGACATTATATTGGCTAATAGATGTCGACGTTCGCGACATAATTAGCCGTTTAACGAATGTCGGAGTGATCCTATAGCGTCATTAGTCGACTTTTGGTTGGAAACATATATAGTTACTTCATGAATTCATCGCGAACGTGTTTGTCAGTGATGTATCTGTGTTTGAGCCTGCATTTGGGCGGTGGTGGGATGGCCAGTAGTGTCCTGGCAAGCGAATGCTCATAAAAGCATTGATTAACTGTTGGCGGTCGTAGGTCAGCTAACCTTGGACTAATAAAACCATAGACTTATAGTACCCCGTCGTCGCCTCTATGTCGCTTTGTCAGCTTGTACGTGAGAATTGTCAGTCTTGCGAATGATCCTAACGATCGAGTCAGATATTCATTGTTTTATAGATATCGCACAAAAGAGCCAATAAACTCACACACAGAGGGACATGGTGTGCTTCTACCAAGCTGCAGTGAAGGAATGTTATTTTACATAAAATACAGAAAGATTGCATCGACCTCCCTCCTTCATTGTGTTAACGATGCGGATCGGCCTCGTCCAAGCCACGACATCGTGCGGTTGAACCCCCGCTTTCTAAATCAAGCTGATAATTGACGGAGAAATAATTAACGAATTCGCAAACCCGACATGAAAAAATTCTTCGGATACTCCTCACGATTCCGCGACACGACCGCATGTACATGTGTACCTACTCTCACAGACACGGAAGATCACGACACGCCACTTTATACGATTAACGGCAACTTTGCGGCGAAAGATTAATGCAATATTAATGCTCTAAACGTCCGACACGACCACCGGATTTCGAGATTAACCACGCGGATGAAATCGTCGTATCTCATGCACGGGTAGGACCCTCGTGGAATTTTCACCTCGTGGTTGGATTACGCGTTCGTGATTCATCCCCTGTCACCAGAAATTTGCACAAGTTGAAAACAATACCCGGAATTTCGAGGTCTCGCGCGATTTTCCCGCTTCGATGACTTGATTTGCGTAGTGTTTCATCAATTGATAGCTTTTGTATTCTGAAACAGAGAAGAGAATTATGAACATTTAATAGAAAATATACTGTAAATAACGCAAAGATTTATCATCCTGCCGCAATAAAACATTAGAACTCGGTTTTAGGATCCCTTTAGGATCGCCCTTTAGCTAATAGCGATTATTAAAGTTAGTCAGGATTCGCGAAATCGTGATTCGAGTTCCATCTGCGATTTTTTATTCGCCCTTCTGATGTACTTTTTGTCGTTCTCGGACGCAGCCCCTCTTCGTCAGAGTTACACTCAATCGCAGTTTCCTGCTCATCAGTTACAATCAAGGTTTAGTGTGTCGGGCCGGCGCGCCGCTTGATTGTTTTTACGAGAGAGTCCTGCTAAAATAAAGCTGAAATATAAAAGCAACAACAGCCGCGTCGGACGGCGGTCCCGCGCGCGCATTAAACCTCTTCATTTTGGTAACGCTGTTATGGTTTTAGTGCCCTGCTCCGTAAATCAGGCACACCGGAATTTTCGCGTTTCGCGCTTTTTATCCCATGCTGGAGCAAATTAAGACATCAACATCGCCGTCGACATCTACGCCACTTTGTTAATTCCTGGAAAAATGCTCTGGTTGATTCGTTCGAGTTCACAGCAAAATCGCTGCTCCTTGCTGAACTTCTTTCGATTCCACGAATCTTTTGTACTTCGATGCCTTTAAGTCGTTTCTTAAATCATCATTGCAACAAAGGATCGATAAAAAGGGAAGAGTCATTATTTACATCTACAGCTTTGTAATGGAATTAACAAAAAGTAAGAATTGGTCACGTCTTTTCTCCAAAGTAATTGTGTTAATTATTCTTGCATCAACTAATTAATTTCATCAACGAGTTTGGAAAAGGAATTCACGTTGATGAATTAAACATGAAAGAACTGACTCTCAACCATAGTTGTTTTATCATTTTCCTCTGGCTACAAAGTATAACAGCTTTGCATGCAAGGCAACATGGTTGCATGCAAAGCGAGATGATATGCTCTTGTTGATCGCTGGACATAAAATTAGGCATGTGTGAGTATTCACTTACGTAGGGTGATGCACACATACTCTCCTACACACAAGTCTCACGAGGCGTGCTATAAAATCCACGCGGCCTCTCGAACCACTCGTGAAGTGTACGGAGATTTTTAGTATGACTTAATTATGGCGGTCCAGCGCCCTTTAGCCTTCTCGCCTGTCTCAAAAAGAATTTTTTGCTTCTTTATAATGTCCATCAATCGCATTAATTATTTTATCTGAAGGGAAGACTGATTAAATGTGTTTCTGTGAGCACAGATTGAGGAACGGAAGGAAAGCACGTGGCTGTTGGATAATTTTTCTATGGTCCAAGCCGGGTCCATGCCTGGCTTGCCAGATAGCCTAGTTTATTCGTAGCTATTTCGTTATAATATTGTTTTGTATTACAATTGCATAAAATTCAAAATTAAATGCAAATGAATTGCCTCTGACAATAATAGACCAATGTTCCAAATTATGTTGATTTAAAGAAAGTAAAAATTAAAAAGTGTAATTATACATTCTGAAGTCCTCATTCTCGTACTTGAGGTTTTAAAATTCTTTTTAATCTCTTTCCACTTGATACCTGTGGACCAACTAACTACCTTGCGAAGGGTGGATTGTGAGGAAAGTGAAAACTCGGCAGGCAAGTGTCGGCAATTTCCTGTGATTAAACCCTCAGCTAATTGGCCAAAAAATCTGTACAATTTCCATCCCCTTCGGGAACAACTCGGAGCATTGGCGGTAGTAGTCGACAATTTACTCGTTAGTGGTCCGGCCGCGAGCCACCACTCAATTAGCTCGCGAATCAACCAGCCCGCTACCTCGTCCACGCGAGAGTTGGTATATTTTTGTAATTCACACGAGTTTGCCTCCCTTGTGCGATGACCGGAAGCGTGAAAGCTTGTTCGCGAAAAAATACAAAGGATGGAGGAAAACCAAACACGCCTCATCTTGTTTTTTGAATGTAAACGATGCTTGAGGGAGTGAAATGTGTGTCGGAAAGGATTATAAAGCTGTCTGTTATTTATCGCGTAATTAAGCATCTCAAGTGTATGCTTTTTCACGTTTAGGTGCTCTTAGGTTCAATGGATCACTATAAGGAGCTGGAGGACCTCGTGCGTGAGACTTTGACAACCGTTTCGTCCGGAAGTCATGAACGTTCATGATATTCATACAAATAGGCAGAAAACGCAAGCCCTCTTCCTTTTATGTTGATACATACTGTTTATTTTAATTACCGCATAAAACGATAAACAATGCCCGCAGATGCTCGGTCCACAATATATTAGTCGAGTGGGTATCCATGTGTGGTTCTGGGCCACAATACCCGTGGCTTTAAATCGCTCAACAGTTGGACTCATATGGCGCATCAAAGGACATAAAACTGCCCACCATAAAAACTTCATAAACTTTCGCAAGCTTTACTGCGCATACGTACACGTAATTCTGTAATGTCGTTCGTGGGCAATAATGCTGCCGGAGGAGACTAGCCTTCGGTCCTTGATACTTTTCCTGAGATGCGAGTCAACTTATTAATGCGGTCATTTAGAAATTAAGGTGCTCAATGAGGCATTAATGCGAACATTAATTTGCAAGATTCTTCTCTACAATGCCATTAGCAGGATGGCTACATGTCAGGGAAGTCAGGAAAATGTCAGGGAAATTGAAAAATAAAATCTTGTAGCCACACTGATTATAAGCAGCTACAAGTTAAGATCATCAAAACCCAATCTTTGCTCCAATCGTCGAGGCATTTGACTTGATTTTGCTTTCCGAATGCAGATATACTTTTTCTATGCCTTTTTTGCGGTCACTCTTCAGTCCAATACATCGAGCGAAACGTATCTTTTATGCGAGAGATCAATCGAACCGAAGAAACAAAATCAGGCGCCGTCTGCCCCTCGTCCCGAAGAGATAATAAAAATCCGTGGGCATTGTACGATAAAGAAACCGGTATACCCGGAGCCTCCTCTGTCATAGCTTCGTCTGTCCGCCTCACATACAAAAGTGCCCCATACCTGCTCCCCGGACAAGCCAGTCGGAAGATATTAATAACAAAATATGATATAATGGGAGCATCCCCTGTGAAATACAATACAATGTTTATGCACCGGATTAACCAATGGTCGCGGCCGTCGCTGAAGAGTAGCAAGCGTGTGGCGAAGAAAAATTGGCCAACGCGTTATATATACAGCCTCGGCGGGTCTGGTTCTCCAGGACAGATGGCTCGGAAACGCGGTGTTAGTCGAAGCGGGGTTCGATCTTCAGTCTCGATATAAGCCGGGGAAAGATTTACCTTCGAGATTAGAACTCGTGGCTCGATTCTCCGTGTCGGTTCATCAGTAGTAAAGATTCACCGTATACTCGCGCCTTATTTTTATGCTTATTCTCTTCACTATAAACACAGCGCGCGAGTTCTTTCAAGTTTTGAGCTCCAGGGCGCTACTATGTAGCAGTATCGTCGCGAACCGACCTTCAACCGTGTTATTAGGGCAATATTCCTTGCACATCATTCGCCTGCCGAAAGTGCAGTTCCGATTTAAATTTGTGGTGGGTCGGACCAAGATCCGCGATTCGGGCAGGTCGGGCCCAGTCGGGGGTATCGCACGGCCATCGTTTGCAAAATATGCATCCATTGCCTTCCTTTCCTCAACATTTTGATGCCTCCCCCCACCTCTTATCAACGCCCCTTCTTCCTCTTGTGGATTCAAACTGGATATCAAATGATGCCCCAAGGATACTCCAACGTAGGAAATAGATAATTTGTCGGGACGCAAATTAGACGAGATCGCTTTTCTATAATGCGCAACAGATGCAAGATTAGGGGAATTCTCTGGCTATGAGGGTTTCTTGGCTTCTAGGGCGAAAGCTACAAGTTTCTGTTGCTGATTTAATAGTAGTTTTGGCTGAAGCTTCTTTTTCTCTTCTATCTGCTATCTAAAATTAGGTATTGACTAAATCCATTTTAAATCATACAGGCCGGCGGTTGATATGTTCTGGATTAACTCTGGTCACGGTCTGGGCCAGGTTTGAAAATTTCTATACAGGCAAAAAATATTCGTAACAAAATGTCGCTATGTT
>JAUESI010000036.1:10837038-10847291 GCA_032275145.1 Synergus laeviventris
ATGTTTGCATGATTTGAAATAGATTCAATCTTGCGGGACTTGATGAGAGTTATGACTGGCCTCGTTCTTGAAATCAATTGCCTTGAATAAAAAGTCCCTGGAGTGTCTTGAGATGGGCTTCTAGTCGCAGACAAATTGTAGTGTGTCGAGATCGAAGAAACTGAAGGTAGCTAGCTGGGAGGGGGAGGAGGGAGAGCGCAACGAGGAGGTGGTTGAGCTCAAACCACGAAGAGTGTAAATAATACTAAGGCCGATTGTGGGCGTGGCTGACAGAACTCTAAAAACCTTCGACTATATATCAAAAGGTTTACTGCCCTTGGATGATGCTCGTGCGAGGAGACCGTCTCGAAACGGCGCACGGGAAGAACAAATACTGTACGTATGTTGGACGCGAAGAATGGGCGAGGTGAGACGAAAGAACAGACGAGGTGGACTTGAGGAAGAAGGAGAAGGAGAAAAGATCAGCGCGAAACTCAGCTTCTCGTACGTTATTGTCGTTATAAGGTTCAGAGAAGAAGATTGGTTGCTTCTTCTGCAGTGCCTTTGGTCAGCCCAGCTTCTATTTATCGACCGTAAGGAACCTATGTCTCAATACCTCGATGTGGATGAGGAAAAGAGAAACAGATAGATAACGGCGGTGGAAGCGGGTGAGAGTAAAGGATATTCGCACTGGCCCAAGGCATCGCATCGGTTCGACTCATTCTACGAGACTTAAAGTTAGAGGTGTACTCTTTCTATGGCTGCTTGGATTGTTGGCTGGCTGGCTGGCTGCCTGCCTGCCTGGCTGACTGGCCGCTCGGGGTCCCGATTACTTGAAAAACCGGATTCTTCGTGCGCGAAACTGTGTTTCCCGTGTTTATGTATCTATACAAGACCGCCCCGACACAAAGCAGTGACTCCTATGCACGTGCATCCGTAATTTGTGTCTCGCGATATGGCTAGATCGACACATATAACCCTCTCCGCTTGATATTCCCGCCAACATTCTCCAAAGGCTGATAGTTGGATTTTTATTTGTATAGGGCAGGCTTAAGTATGAAAAGCAAGCACTACTCTGGATCGGATTGATTAAAACAAGAACCTTTCAGATATTGCCTTCATTCTCTTAAGGCGAGTAATGGTACAGGCACGCAGACCTAGTAGAGATTAGGCTGAATGAATATTTAATTATCTAAACCACTGATGTAATTTAATTATTATCTGAAGTTCCTACTATTAATGTTAACTTGAAAGATGATTTACGTTTCATGCAGATATAACATCTCAACCTTATCATCATTAGCTGGATTAGTGTGGAGCTGAATTAATCTTTAACATGGTGTTTAGCACTTGATTGAACTGCAATTTGATAGTAATCAATTTATACTATCATATTTATGAAAAAGGATCGAAAATACTTGATTGAAATCGCTTGGAATTAAGACAGCTGCTGAAGTTTTCCTGTTCCAAGTCTCATCTGAGGTTCAACGTTCGAGAGTTAAATCTAAAAAGTCGGAAGTTACCCCCAAAGTCTTGGCAGGTCTCGTAGCCTAGATACCTTCTTCTTTTACGGTAGAATCGGCAAGAACATTCACACCCGTTTGGAGTCTTCAGCTTAGGGTGAAAGAGAAGACTTTCCAGATAATTTCACGTAACCCAGATTTGATTCGTTGTTTACCGAAAGCCGTTGGTTCAGAAAAACAATGACTCTCTTTCTCTTCTATTCTTACTTCATCAAATCTGAGAGAAAGAGACTGAACGTTGAGCAAAGTGGCTAGCAACGATGAATTTGAGCAAAGGATTACTTTCTATCCATTCCTCCTTCGTCTCTTTCCTCTTTTTTTTCGGTTCGATGAGCCAGATTTAATCCCTTTAGGCCGGCCGAGCACCTACTTCTGTTCGCTCGAACGTAAACTTTGACGCTCAGAAACTTACATAAATTTCATGTTTTATTGAAAAAATATTTCAGAAGTTTTAAAATATATTTTTCGATTTGGTGCTATTTTATTTGTTTGAGGTTCATTAACTCTTCGAGACCTTTGTACAGGGTCCAATTCAAAATGCTCCCGGAATAACAAAAATGCAAACCATGGGCAAACATATAGTGTAAAAGTGGCGGAAATGTTTTTAGAATCTGCATACGAATTCGCAACCTTCTCGAGTCTCTCGCACTGGCTGGCGAATGGGCAAATTGCCGGGTTCGCTTTTAATAATGAACCTTCTGACGAGCCACACGTAAGTTCAGTTCAGTTTCGAACCGGCGTTTCGTAGGTCTGAAAGAGAAAAAGGCGCGTGTGTTCACGCGATATGCCGCCGCTGTTTCGTCGACGACGCTCTGCAGTTTTTAAAGAGGTTGTAAATACTGCACGGAAACAACAGCATTACTAAATCTACAACCATCACTGCAGGAAGCAAGCAGCAATAATTTTCTAATAACTATAATATACTATTGAGATTTATGTTCGAAACAGCCACTTTAACTTTGCACATTTAGCAGAAATGTTATAATTCTTGCCATCGAAAATCTCCTCTTTCTCTAAAACAATTTTCAACTCAACTATTTGTGGAACTTTAAAAAGTTTTCGACGTAACCCTCACTAAGTGGTGTAAATTATAAGTGGTGTACATTTTTCCTTACCCTAAGACTCGTAAATCACTTTTCTGAATGTAGCAGTACGGTTACTTTAGAGATGTTTAATTTATGGCACCAAATATAAGAGTTCGACTAAAGCTTTAACATTTGCTTAATTGGTACGACTTCCCACATGGTCGGGGTTTTTTTCCCAGAAAGGTATGATGCACGACCCCCGATCGTGTAATAATATATGAGACAGCTAAAACTATTGTCATTTGAACCAAACGTGGCCCGTGGCGATTTTTTGGGCTGTCTTTTACCTATGCGAGAAATAGGTTTAAGGCGAAGGATAGAGAAGGCGAGTGCCTATTCATTATAAATTATCTAAATGGCAGTGATTTCGGCGGACCGGCTGGCTGTTTGACGAGTAAGTGGCGGGTTCGAGAAACCGCAGTCGTTGCCAGTGGCTTTCAATCGCTTCCATTCTCTTCGAATCCCTCCAGTTCAAGACCTGAAGCACCAAAGATCTGAGTTTTCTATTGCGAACCTCTGAGGTTCCCCGGCCCATGACCGACCCTAAAATTGGACTTATTACAACTTATAGAGAGCGATTTGAACGCTCTGCTCAATAACATACATTATCCCCAATCCATATGATTTAATGAAATCCCTCTAAACTCTCCACTTAGCTTCACTTCTTCATGCATAGGGTCTATGTGTAGTGTCTAGTGCCGCTGAAGGTACGTGCCAAACTTTAACGTTTATGCTTCGAGATTGAGGCTTCTAGATATTGGAAGCGATGCAGCAGCAAGAAATTGTATTTCACAAATCATATCTCATCTCGTCTTCTTTCCTTTTGAATATTATTTAATTCGATACAATCTTCCCTCTGCCTCTTTGATAATCAAACCAGCCAAATCTCGCTGGGAACGGATTCCTTCGGATTTCTTCCAAGAACAGTACTCGTTGAAAGTAGAGAACGTTCGTTCCAATCACTCCCAAAGTCCGAGCCTAAAGCCAAATGCGAGCAAACGACGATAAAACACAATTTGAACTAAAGACTGCGCTCCTATAACCCCCTCTGTTCCTGCCGCTGATCCCCCTTCACGCCCGGTAACCCCCTCGCGAGCTGATGAGGTGACAACCCATAATTATACAGACCGCTTTCTGTCTGACTTGACTGCAGTGGCATGCAGAAATCTCGAAGATGGGGCCTCCATCATCCTACGCGAGCCTCTACCGCATTCTCACTCGTCTGTTCTTTCGTCCTTTCTTCCTTTCCTCCGCCTCTACCTTGGCGGCCACTGCGATCGGCTCCTTCTTCACGGTCCCTGCCCTCTACCAATATGCAGAAGTTGGAAGCCCCTGTTTCACCACTGAATAGTCTTGCATGCGCCAAGGGTTGCAGGGTGAAAGGTGCGCCTCACTTCTGTGCCTCATTTCTGTGCAGAAATATTTATGGTCATCGTTCTTAGTCTATTAATAAATATGAATCTGATTTCACCAGCTCTGTTTTTCTCCCAATATTAGCATAAAAGTGGATAATAAAATTGAGAAGCAGAGGATAATTTCCCTGTACGATTCCCATGGATCGAGATAGAGCATAAAGATGAAAAATGACACTGGCGCGATATCACGTCTGTTTAGAAGGGAGGGTGTCACGCATCCAAGTCCGTCCATCGATCAGAAAACGTGTCTTCGCATACATTATCACCGTGCATCTCTGGTGCTGGAGATGACAACCTCCACCACAAGAATCACAAATCGAATGTTGGGCGAGAGGAGAAACTCCTCATGTTTCTTCCTGGGTATTCCTAGCACGCGGCGAGTCCTATGGAAAAATATGGATATATTTTTCACCCCCTCTTTTTCGTTTATTAGATCCTTTCGCCTTTTGCGAATCCATCATCGGAAGCGAAGCTTGCACGGCTAAGTCGACTGGCAAACACGCGGGCCGAAATCAGCGTGCAGATTATATGCAGAGACTGCGCGCTTTGTGATTGATATTTGGTTAAGCGGCTGGCGATCCATCAAGTCCACAAAAGCGCTCTTTATCCTCGGCTCACCGCGAGCCTTGCGTCTCGCCTGATTTCACTGAAATCCGGAAACGTTCCTCCCGGTCCGCCTACCAGACTTACTTGCTCCACCTAGAAAGGAAGTAGAAGGGCGTCGAAAATTCAATTCCTCGCGCCTTTATCTCAACTCTTTGAATCTTATCGCGAACGGAATATATCCTTTTTAATTTAGGCAAGAACTTAGAAACACAATGAGAGGTTCGTTTTTAAAGCTTACCAGAGATAACGGGAAAGGTGCAGTGTCTGGTTCAACTAATTATGAAATTAAAATGGTTTATTCGCATCGAAAAAATCAGGCTCTGTCTGAGCCCCAATGGAATAACTGACCCAATTTCTGTACGCCTAATTGCTTACCCACGGCCATAAAAAATGGTGATTTTAATTTTCATCTTCTTGTTTTTCAGATATGCCGCGAATGGAGAAATCTCCATTGTTGGCGAATGGATACAATCACCCTCCAACGCACCTGAGCCACATGCAGTTCATGCAACTGGGGGGCCACCCAGGCGCCGGTCACACTGCCATTCTGTCACCGGCCAGCTTACCTCATCACCTTCAGGCTCAGGCCCGCGCAGAACAGGGACTCAAGGTCAATCAGAATATGGCAAACATGGAGGCACTTGCGAGGTAAGTCGACGATTATGCCTTGCGAGTTAATCGCCTGCTTCTTCCGCGAGGTAATTCTTCTTTCCGAGGTAATTCACTCTGATGTGAATGAGATATATAGTTGATTAGATCAAATTCATTCGGATAGGAATGTTTGGTTTGTCTTCGGATAAGATCAAAGTGAAATTGTTTGATTCAGATACAAATTTCGGAATGAAATGGAATCCAGAGAATAGAATTTTTTCTACCCAAGATAAAATCAAAACGCATATAAAATGTTTTTGCCTGGAAGTCTAACGATGAAGCGAATCGTAAACGTCTTAGAGTTGGTTACGGTGGTGTATGTACTGAGAAATTGGATTTGTTGGATTTATTTGTTTTAAGTTCTCTGTCGGGTCGAAGTTAAGGCCAACGCGGGGCAAGAAGGGTCGTGTAAGTTCAAGGGGTGCTGCGAGGCGAGGCCAAAAGAATACAACTTTAAGAGGATTTCAAGAGACTGCGAAGCCGTGGAAATCCAAGGGGTCTCAGTAGCGCTTGATCTCTCTCTCTTCTTCTTGCTTCTAAGACTATGTTTCCTTACGTGTTCCGCACTCCTGGCTCGTTTACGCGGGTTGGGTTACCTCTATATGACGTAGCTTTACGTTCTTCGGGTGGAGGGGACGTGGATCAGAGCAACTGCAACGTATCCTCTTAAAAAGCTTCGCATGTTTCCAGTTTACTCCCTTGATGCAGGAAATTGGGACTATGGCGTATGCGAAAATAATTACAGATTGCTTAATCGCAAATTAAAGCGAGGAGTTCGTTTGCTAGTTTGGTGGTTTGAGAATTTCCTCTCCAGCAGGAGCTTAGTGGCAACATCGATTAGAAACGCGTTTAACAAATGCCTGGATTAGCTCCCTTTAGTCTTGGAAGAGAATCCATCTCCTTGATGCCTCCACTCCTTCTACTTTGAAAACAAATTCGAGGGCGAAGAGGATTCAAACCTGCGATATTCGCCTTTAGAAAGACGAGTATACTTCAAGAGGTAACTAAATATCGTCCAATCGGTTGTTCGTTCGTCCCTTTGAATTATGTAGAAGGCTTAAGAAAGGCAAACTGGCAAAGAGCATCTGAGGCAGGAGCGACCGCGAAAATAATTCATCGCGAACATCAGTCGCTCGATTTGCTGTTTCGTTTTTTGACTTATTTTTTTCGTTTCTTACTCGGATTTCAAGATCCGGATAAAACAACCGGACCCGATCGAGCACAGCTCGTCGTTCTGAACGCGTTTCAGTGTCACACGCCGCACCGGTGTGTTCGTGTGAATATCTGCGTATATATTTACGTATATACAATAATACGAAGAAGGCGGCACCGCACGTTCCGCATTATGATTTCAGCGCTTTGCTTTTAATTAAAATGCAAATCTATCGCGCCAGAGAAGCGAGAGATCGGGAGGTAAGACGGATTACGTCTGGGGGCGCCACGACAAACACCGGAATATGATTAATTCAACGCAACCCCATCCTGTCTCACTACGACCAATGACATACCCATCGCTATATCGTAAACCCGGTCTTTGCCTGCTTTCCTCTCTCGCATCGATATATGCTACAGCCTCATGTCCACTTCCTTCTCGTCATCCCCTTTGACATCAGGGGCAAGGCTATTCCTAGGATAAACAAGCGAAAATAAACCATCCCGATTTAGAGCAAGTTTTTCCATTGTTTAATGTCATAAAGACTGCGTCTGTAAAGTGGAAGTCTCCAAGTTAGTGTATAATTTTAAGAACATAAATTGAATTCAAAAAGGTTTCTCAGTTCTAAAGTACAGGCGACAAATACAAATCCAACTAATAGGTGAAGAGAAATTTTGGCTTTTGTGATAGGATTCATCTATATAAATTTCAGATTTTTGTATGAGAAATCTCGTCGTATTTTTCCATTTATAAGGGTGTGTCAGAAGAGGCCTTTTTTAAAACGTCGAGTAAACATCCTTAATGATCGTCCTCAACTTCTTATCACAGATCAATGACACCCACACCCGTTCTGAGTCCTGCGAGTTCTTGACATTTTTTTAATCAACGACTTCAAAGCTCTCTTTTGCAAACGGTCTGGTCGAGAAGATCGAATCAAAGGACACATCCGAAAGACGAGACTAAATGGCGAAAAGGTTCTTAATCAACTCTCGTTTCCTCTACCTTGCTCTCCTCGTGCAAAGGACGTTAATTACCGATCTACCCTAATCAATCTATTCACTGCTTGCTCATCACTCATTTTTTTATATTCTCCTCCTTTACATCTTTTACTATGAAAAGTATAAGTAACAAGTGAATTATATTTAATTTTGCAAAATTTTCTTTAAAGGTCCGGAGGAATGGCGATATGGGACAACTGCAGAGCCGTATACGAGGACATCGCCAAACAGCTTGAAAGGTAGGCCGTTTTTGAAAGCTGCTAGCGTATCTCTTTAACTTTTCATGGTGCCGTGAATTGGCCACCTGGCCAGACTATTTCGATGTTTATACCCTCCACTTGCTCGTTTTAAATGCTCGTTTTGTATCATCGTGTCGAACCTGGAACTAATAATTCCCCATTAGCCAAAAAATCGGGGCGATCAGCCAAAAATGCAAAATGCAGGATTCGAGGTACGCGTGACACGCACCAAACGGAGTACCGCCGATGGACTTCCGATAAATCAGCATTACCGTCAGCATCGAGTTTCCGGTGCACGGGTTGAGTCCGCAGTGTGACGCACTAATGCCAACATGATTTGTACGGTGCGAGCCAACCCCATCGAAACTCCTGACTAACACCATCGCTAGCCACATCCACAATCATCCCCGTGGCTTTCTGTCTCTCCCTTGCTCTTCCGTCCGGGCCGCGGGTCACGAGGTTTCCCGTGATCCTAACCACTTGTCACTTTACGGAACGCAGATCATCGTCGCGACGTGCCCGTCCATCATTGGGGGATTAAATGATTCGACTGCCGCAAAACACTCGGCTTTTCCCTACTGACGACGCGACGGCCTTGAATTCATTACAAGCTTCTTAAAATATTTTACAATTCCATAACATTTTTTTATAATTTATTATTATTAATAGATAAATTTCTGTTTTCTCTAACAGCTACTCATATTTTCTTTTACAACAATAACAAGAAATTTTCTTCAACATATCACATGTCCAATTTGAGTGTCCTTGTTGCCTCTAAAAACATAGTTATCACTCTTTTTCCTCAATGACTATATTTACCAACGTAAACACATCGTTTAACTTCCAAAGCGAGAATTAAGATCGTCAGGCGATGCAAAGGGGTGGAGTAGAGTAAAGACCAATGAGAATGAGTCGGCAAAATGAAAAGTCCAGAAGTTGAAGGGGTGAAAGTCGACACATGATGGGCCAAAATGTAATTTCCAATTCAATGGCAAAATGACCACTCGGCCAGTGCCAACCTATACTTCCGTGCCTCTCATGTCCCCGCTCGCTTTCTCTATTTGCTTTAATACCCCCACGTTGGCTTCGTCAACCGGACAAACGCGTATTGTGATTTCAGCCTTTGACTGGTCGCCGTTCGATGGAACGCAGTGGGTAGAGGGTGGGTCGTACGATATGAGCGAAAGGGCTGTGAAGGGATGGACGAGTGAACACCGTGAATATTCATGTGGAGAACCCTAGACGAAATCGGACTTGTTGCGACTGACACTGATGTAAACCTTTGTTTATCCGCCCCCACCTCTGATCCACCACCTACCCTGCAACACTCGCAGTGCCCAATCCGAGCCTATACCACACAGGCTCAAGGTATAACCCAGTATTTAACTACGAGTTAAATTCTGATTAATTGTCGGTCCTGGGGGTTATTAATTGTTTGTCCTTCTGATTTTACAAGCAACTGGAAACCCGCCTCAACTGAAACGATTCGCGTTTCTCACTTGCTCCCCCCGTCCGATTCGCTCGAGTTTCTTCACCACTCTAATCCCGATGATTTGTTCTTGTTAATCCAGTCGAACCCCCTTTCCTGTCTTCCACGTCGCCCGAGCAGATTCGCGAGCCTGTTATTTATGACGTTTGTGTTTTCACGAGGAGTTCATTTAATTAAACTCCCCGAACTACATCAGCTTCATTAAATCCGACTATACGCAACGCGATATTCAGACGAATCCCTGGATAATCGCAACTTATCTCTTTTCTCACGAAGACCGAAGCTTGACAACGGAATTTATTAGGATTGAGTTATTACAGACAGAGCTATTATTTTTCAAAACATAAATTGAAAGCGGAGATGAAAGACTCTTTTCAGCAACCAGGTCCTAAAACTTACATAAGCACAATTCGTGAAACCAACGACCCTACGACCCGCGCTGTGAGTAACTAATATTAATGGTCCCTCCCTTAGCTGAATGCTTGGTATCAATGTGCGACTCGGCTAATGTCGGCTTCCGGGCTTTAAAATTACCCAGTCATTCTGGCATAATTCACGCGCATTGTCGTTCATCCCCCGGCCTCCCGACAGCATCACCTAACCCCCGCTTTCCCTTGCTTCTTATCTGTAGCACCCTTCAAGACCTTAGTCGCCGCCTCTCACCTCTCTCCTTTCCAGATTCTTCGCTAACCCCCCCCTTTTTTCGTCTCCTTCCCTCTTTCCGAGACGTCATTAATTACGTTGGCGGTGTCAACGACAACGACGTCTTATCGGAAAAGACATCTGCTGGTGGAAAATAATATTCATAAAAGTTGATCCGCGTCTACGCTGTTAAGGGGACTCTTCCACCATCCTTTACGGTCGACTTCGCGGTCAGACGCACCTCGTACCAAACGATTGGCAAGAAATAATGACTGGGGAAAGTAATATGCACGTGAAATGGGGTGCGATACTATTTTCGTACCGCTGAATATCGTTCCACAAGGAGAATTTAGAACGACCCAATTCTCTATAGCGGAATTTTAAATTGAAGAGTCAGACGTTAAGTTATACGCATGTACCAAAAGTGCAGTACTGCCTTTTTAGTATACACTCAGGGTGTTTATTTTATTTTT
>JAUESI010000036.1:10851647-10862052 GCA_032275145.1 Synergus laeviventris
TTTCTTAACAAATTCACAAAATCTACCCGTCGTGGATTCGCAAATGTGCCATAGAAAAAACAGATGGTTACAAAGCGGGGCTAAAGTAGGGACTAAAAATGTAAATATTGAAGATACATAAAAATGATATTGCTACAACATTTTTTAATATAAAATTTTATAGTAAACGTGTGGTAAAATTAGAAACATTCCTATATATACAATTTAAATATAATGCTTCCCTTCAAGAACCGTATGCCATCAACTGTAACTTTTTCTAACTTAGCTTTTATGTTAAAGATCTGAATCAGCTCCACATCTACAAAAAAACTTACCTCACTAAAGAATTACATTTTTTTACTGCTTGAACTATCAATGACTTCTGACTCGTGTTCCTACTGATTCTTTGTTTATATTGCTAACGATGACGCAGTTTCAACGTTTTCACAAGTGTGTCTTTATTACTTACGTCGTTAATATATAAACACAAGAAGTCACTAAAAGTAAATTCACCTTCTTCTTCTCGTTTCCATTCCTCGCTTCGGATTGAAAATCTTGTTGCTTGTACCACATTGGAAGGGTGAGGGTTATGCTGGCGGGAGCAAATTTACGTTAGTGATGACAAATGGTTTTTAGCTTTCTTTCTGTCTCTTTTGAGTACAAAATCGTAGGCGTAGCAAGTGGGGTGATGTGGAAATTTATTAACTCTCATTCAGGAGCAAAAGAGTGCGGATGAAACATAAAAAGAGAGACAGTAGAAGAGAGAGCTTTGCAGATGCGGCGTGACTGATGGTCCCCACTTCCAGATGTACTATCCCGATACTTTTATCGTTGCTTGTTTGTTCAGCAGTGCTACGAAATACCAGTAGTTTGTAGTTGTACATCGTGTGGGGAGGAGGAAGGGTGAAGCAACACTGGAAAAATTCAGTCCATTCCGTAAATTTGAACTTTTGTGCATTTTTTTTGGTTTTCAAGAGTTTGATAGGGAATACTAGTCCAAAGGTTCTGTTCGAGATCTATGATTCTGCTCTTCGTAAATTTTGAGCTTTTGAAACGTTGACTTAGAAATCAAATTAAGCACCTTTCCCACGCTGAATATGCAGAGACTGGATAATTACCGCCTGTAGATTGTGAATCTTTGTCCATAATATTATACCGGTCGTATGATTTTCACTGCTGTTATATCTTGACTTCTACTTTCTATTGTAGGGTCATCAATTAAGTCATTGTCGGGTGATCACAATATGGCACTTTTCATTAGCCGCGTTATCAACGTAGCGGCCGATGTACGGGCTATGTAAATTGAAGAGGTTACACGATTTTACATATTTCAACAGGAGAACACGAAGTACGATGCCGTTGGTGAGGACGGATGGAGGGTTGGTGGCGTGGTACTCGAAAAGTGCAGTCCTAGCGTTTTGCAGAGTGCTTTATGGAAAGCTTTAGAATTGTAGATTCTCTCTAGCGACCGCAATTTATGGTAACTGACGGTGCGTAATGCGCGTGTGCGTCGGACGTTTCCTGGATATTCGCAACTCGAGTTTAAAAACGAACTAGGGTATTATTTAAATTCTTTGAAATTTCCTCTTACGAAATCGTACGACAGGCCCTCCAAGTAACCAAGGGTGTCTTTGCTACTCGTCTTGCGTATAAACGACCGATCCGAGGTGTTGTCGACGTCAAAAACATTTTAGAATTGTGATCGATTGACGAAATTTTCGTGGGGGATGAGATGAATTCCCGCTCGAGAGTTGCTATTGGATTTCAATTGGAAAACGATTATTCTTGTCGAGTGACCGATCCCCTCTTCTACCTTGGATCGTTTGTCACCAGAAGTCGTCCTTCTCTCGAGTTTCCTGTCATCGGCAGGAAAAGTCGAAATGCGCCGTGCTAACACTTCTCCAAACGAGAAAAGAGAGGTGAGGTCGGCTATTTGATCTGTATACATATTGTAGCAGTTCTCGTTGCATATGGGGCCGAGATCAGGGAAGCTGACCCCGCAGGGTAAACGCGTATTTGCCAAAGGGTCGCTGATAACACGCGACCGATTGTGTACGCACCTACCTACCTTATACCTATCCACCTGAAACCGACCTGCGAGAGACTAGCACACGCAAACGCATTCCCACAAGGGAGGTGCCGAGTATGGACACTGCAAATATTAGTTCATTACCAAAAGTGCCAGTGAAATCGAGGCAGCCCTCGCATAGGTTCGTCAGTCCGTTTATTTAATGGCACCACTGTGTTTCGACTGCCATTCAATTAACGGTTGTTTTCCTTAACGAGGTCTGCGCTTCCGGCCATGAGCCCATTTCTGGGACGAGTTCCAGGTATTATAACCTTCGCGCTCTGTGTTATATGTTCTTCTTTATATATAAGTTAATCAATTTCTTTTTGATTTCAATTGAAAAACGAAATCTATTTATTTAATAGACCTATCCATTAATTAATCTATGGGCCATAATAATACATTCGCATCATAATATTCGTACTTTGAACTCCTTTTGCTAAAAAGATTGAGAGGTTCTAAACTATTCTAAAGATTATAAAAAATTTCAAATCAAAGGATTTAAAAATGTAGGGATTTCAAAAGTACGCAAAGTAATTCAGAATTAAAAATTTTTGAAATATAATAATCTCATGAATCCTTTAAAAGTCCTTGAAATTGTCAAATACTTTTAAATTCCTGAAAATTCAATGAAATCTCGCCAATAATTTTATTTGTAATATTTTTTATATCTCACATTTTTTTCTAGGAAAATTGAATTTATGATTTTTTACATTCTCATCGGAGAATGTATTAGATTTGTGTAAAATCCCCCCCCCCGCCATTTTTGTCAAATATCCACGTTTTGTATGTTTTATATTAGTTTGTGAGCACGTTAACTTTCTAAAAAATTGACTGATTGGATTAGCTTTTGGTACTTATACTCTTTTAGTGTCCTAAAATAAAGGTCCAGCTCTTTAGCCAGCCATTTTGGATAAAAAATAATTTTTTTTTGCATTTTGCAAACTTTTTATATCAATTTTTTTTTAATCAAAAATTAAAAATTTTAGCCAAATAACAAGATACAGAGAAAATTATTAGATACATAATAATTGGTCTTAAAATGATTTAAACCTAACTCAATAAATTACATACCTTCCGTTTTTGTGTAAATAAGCTACCACGCTTTTTTAAATGTATAATTATGATAACACACTTTAAAAAATATGTATAACATTTATAAGTTATCAATTTTTAAATATTTATAATTTTATTTTAATTTTTCTCTTTTCATATTTCTCATTCATTTTCTTCTCCTTTTGTGCTCTGATACGAATGATGTGTTTCTTAAGGTCGATAGAACCTTAAGAAAATAATTTTTCTTCTTCATTTAAAAAAAAAGTAATTAAAATGAAAGTATATACAAGCGATAAAGGTTGATAACCTATCAGTGCAAGAGTTCAGAAGGGCGCGAGCGACGTGTGAATAGAATGTGCACGCTAATTGAACTTATAATTTTTTAACAGTATTCTTCAAGATTATAAATAAAAATGCTTATCCTATAAAAAAACTTTTGGAATCTGTATATTTGTAAAAAAGCGAGAGTATTTTATTTTCTTTCATAAAACTTTCAATATTGAATGTAAAAAATAATTGAAAGCTCGCATCGATGGAGATAAAGGATGTGGGTCGTTTTAAAGTGGGTCTATGGTTAAAGTGCGGAAAGGTTGGTTATCGAATCTCGCAAGCGCAGCGTGAGGAAGGACTTTACACTGATGGTTGAAGCTGAGGGCCAAGGAGATATGCACTGTGCACGCAAGAGTGAAGCATCCAAGCAGGTGCGTTATTCCGGCGAATAGTTTACGACAATTTTATTGACGGCCCCCGGTGTTCAGCGGTCGTATTTAACGTTTTATCCCACTGCTGGACGCCGCTTCCATCTCGCCCTTTCCGAAGGGTTAGGATTTTATTTTAACTACGCCAAAGGGTTATACCGGGCGCCTCGATCATTTCATAAAAGTCGTCTGGCACATTTGTTTTACTATATTATGACCACTCGCCGTGGTCCGTGTCCCGGATGGCCCTGGATATATTATTTTATTAACGTCTGACGCGCTGTTCCGACTCGGGATTACACTGCCTTTTAGGCCGCTCGCATAAATACTCTTCTTTCCTTATTTCACCACCTTCGGCTGCTCACGAAAAATATCTCTCCCTGGAACCGCTCCTAAATTCCAATAACCGGAGATGCTCCTCAAACAAAACATGTAAATGTGCAATAATCTCCGAAGAATTACACGCACGGAGAAAAATGGATACTCAAACTTAATATCTAGATATGCATTCTAAATATATAAATATTCAGCCTAATTATCTCATTATTCAATCTTAGTATCTAAATATTTAGATTAGTTCACTATCCAAGATATTAAGCAAATTTTAAATTCAGTAATTAATATCTTGATAACCTTCATTTTTATTACACAAAACAGTGTTGAAACTGTGGACTCCTCCCTCGTTTCTTGTATTCACTTTCATATGGCTAATCTGCCTTGGAAGTATATTTGATGCATTTTTCTTTCGGAGGGTGGTTCTGTTATTAAAATTAAAGTAGGAAAAGATCCCAAGCGGATGAGGGAGTTGGTTCGGAGGGCACGAGGAGTCGGTTACAATCGGTAGGAGCCACAGCTGCCACATCGCGAAATTACGAGGTGGCAGAGAGTCCTCGCGTCTTGAGCAAGCGTTGACAAATGACGGAGGAAGCTTTTATTATTTTAGATGTCGCCCATCACCCGCACAGTGTTTCGAGGCGTCCGCGTGGATGTGTTTTACATACTTTGTAACGAGGGGTGGGGTGGGACACGATGGCTGATACGCTCTTTGACAAATGGCTCGGCGTTTTATTAGACAAAGTTTTTAAGGTACTCCCTGGCGAGAACGTGTGGTTACACTAAATAAAGATAAGCCGCGCGCGTCTTCCTGGGGCGCGGAAGGAAATTATGTCGACATTTTTCTTTCTTGCATTCCGATATACTAAAAGAAGTTACCAAGAGTGACGTCGTTTCCCGCAAGATGCCTCACCAAGAAAAATAAACAAAACTCCTCCACGATTTTCCACCCTGGGAATTCCACGCGATGATTCCTTCTTTTTTTTTTAATTTCCCGCGTCACCGCGTCCCACTTTCCATTACTTAATGTAATAACATATAAACAGGCAAGAATTTTCGGGGTCGAGTGTTCTTGAGTGGAATTCTCTATCCTTTCAGAATATCACGCACAGCATCATCATTTGTTTCTCTCATGCAGCTTGTGTCTATCAATCGTCTGACGCGATGTATGTGCACGTCACTTGTGCATTCAGGCACTGATCGAACGCCTTGACGCGTAGGCGCGTTATACTCAGGGATAGCTAACGCGCATAAGTAGTTACAGGCAGCGGGGTTCTTTGGTATTAAGTTTATTTTTAAGTAACCCTTCACATTGCGCTAATGTGTTTCTTTCAAGCCGCCATTCAGAGGGTCGACGTTTCAATTCGACCTATTCAGCGACCTCTTGCACCCTTTGCAGAAACACTCGACCGATCCATCTAATCTCAGGAAGAAATACTCACGCTCCCGCAAACCTTCACGATCTCAATCGCAGAACGGGTGACTGGCACTTTTCTAATCGCCCCCGCCCGATAAATCGCTCATCCGAAAACCAAAGCGTTACATTTCTTTGTATCTAATAATTTTTTTCAATGGAAGTTACTATTGATGAAGTTTTCACTATGTATATCGCTTTTACGTATGGTTAATGCTATGTCGGAATTATTGCGAGTCACCTGATCATTATCGGTAAAGAAAAATGTGAGGGAGGAACCATTCCATTAAGTGAGATAACTCAATAGTAGGGTTCAATCGAAAACCTCTTTTTTGACAGGTAATGTATTTTCTACGCTTCTTACAGTGTAGGTTACATCTGGAAAATACGAATTTTAAAGTAGGGATTTTAAGGGGTTTCAAGAGGTTTCTAAAAAATTTAACGAATTTTGAGGATTGTGTCGAGTGTTTCTTTACAAAATCTATAAATGTGAGGGTAAAGTGGAATGCAAAAGAGATGAAACGAAATAAAAGCCATCGACTATATGTAAGCCACTCTGCATTCGACATCATAATGCAACGTGTATCGGGGCACGTGGTGACGACCCCCAACTCTTCGACTTCGGACTTTCGCCGACAAAGCACGTGGGGATGTGGATGCTTGTCGACCCTCGGGAGGCAACCAACCCTCGGATCGCTAAATATTTCATTTAGTATCCCTCTAAACGTTTAATTTTGGTTCAGGTGTGCCACATCCCTCATATAGGTAAAGGAGAGTGAAGAGTGGAGGGAGAATACACATAAACGCTATTTGTATGTATAAATCGAGTAAGGGGAGGGCAAGTGAATACGAAATTACATTGAAACAAAATCGAGGTAGGGTTACGTGTGGCTGTTCAATGTGACAAAAATTGATTTCTTTCGCTCGAAGGTATTTTTAATTTACGCAGGATGAAATTTAATCAAATATATGAGAATGAAAAATGATAATTTAAAAATAATGCTTTTTATTCGAGCAAGAGGAAGAGGTATCAGATTCGAATTTAAAGATTTAAGGATCCTGAGTCGAATCGAATAGGCTTTCTCTTTGAATTTGTTCTTGGCCCGCTTATCTCGCTGCTTATACGCTTATTTCGACCTCCCTTTTGTCAAACCTGATTAGGCCGAAGCGTTCCCTCGAAATATGTACGACGACAGTGGCACCAAAAGAGTCAATATAAGAAGCCCCCAGGTAATGTCTGGTGATTCGTAGGGCATGAAATCTATAGAGAGAGGGTGAATATTCCTAATATATTAACGATTTAGGATATATTTGAATTTCCTTTCTATTTGAAAAACTGTTATTCCCACCTCAGTTTTCCAAGATTTATAATCTTGCTTAATATTAAATGTTCACAATCTGAATAAGCAAGTAGAATTTAGTTTATGGTATCCGATATTAGCATGGCAGCTTCGCTTGAGTCGTTTCATCGCATTCATCTTGTCTGCGATTTTTGATCCTTTCTTAAAGGGAGTAGTTGAGAAACTCAATTTTGTTTGGATGACGTGCTAGAATGAAGAAACTGATTTGAAGGGAAGCATTCGTTCTCAATTAGTAGGAAAGGTGCCTCATACTATCCAAAGAAACTGCAATATATTAAGGCCTTTAAACTCTCTTGAGTTTGCACCTGAAGACGGTGTTTGAACTTCATTGCTTTTCCTCAGTAATCGAAATTAATAGTTCTGGAGAGTCAATGAGAGTCGAAATAGCAGGAAGGAGATCGGCAAGTTCGTGCCTGAAATATTAAATTCAGACAGAATCCGTAACTTTTCAGCGGAGTATTATGGAACGCTATCGGGATGATGTAGTACCAAAGTTGGGAAGGCTCTTTTCCAACCACCCCCGCCTCATCCTTAACTTGCTTCTTCCACCTCTCTCGTTTTCTCCCACTTGCTTTCTATCTTTCTCTATCTCTCTTTTGACATTGCTTCCAGGGTAGCAATCTTTTATTATTAGCGCAGGCTTTACCAGACAATGAAACGAAAGGAACGGAATATGATATTGTAGTATAGCGGCCGGGCGGAAAGGGAAGCTATTGTCGGTCTCTTTGAATTTTAAAGTCAACGATCGATACGACTCAGGGGATGCGCCTTTAGCCATACGTCCCCCTTTGCCTCACCCTCACACTGTTTATTTGGGACTCCGAATACGTGATCTGGCGTAGATCCCGTGTGAGACTAAGGCACGTTTCCTTCTCGGTAATTTCAATGCGGATTTCATATCCGAAATCTGTACTCATTCTCATTTTCAAGGATCAGGAGCAAGAACTTCTCTAAGCTTGGCTCATTTAAAAATATTCATTTCAATCGAAATTTTAAACCTACTAGCATGCAGAAATATAAATGGGGTTCTGGCGGAGCCCTGTTTAGTTTGCCGCAGTTCTAGTGCGGTCCTGATTTCAAAACTGGTCAGCACCCCATCTCGCCATCCCGAAATCTGAAGCCAAAATCTCTTTTCACCCTTTGGTTGGATTTCTATTCGTCGTATGTACTTGAAAATCGAGATCAGAGCTGTCAAACTGATTTTAAGTATTTTAAAGCGATTGCAAAAGATTTCAAGTCTTTTTAAAAAGTTTTTCAAGATTTTAAAATACCCACAATATTTTTAAAAATATTTCAAGGTAGTTTAAATCATATTAAAGAATTTTCAAGGATTTTCAAAATATTAAGGAATTTAAGGGGATTTCAAGAGATTTCAATTGATTCTAGGGAATTTAAAATGGTTTCAAGAAAATGTACAAGTTATCAAAGATATCAATCTTTTCTCAAGAATCTCAAAACATATAGTTTTAAATAGCACTAAACAATTTCAAAGTATTTTAAACGAATACTAAAAAATTTTTTTGTTGAGAATTGTTGAGAATTCGCTAATTTACCTGATGTTTGTTTTTTACGGGGAAAGCTCTTGAAATTCCTCTTTCATTATAACAATATCTCAATTTTATTACATTATTTTAAAGTGGGAATACGAATGTAAGATTGGTATCAATGATATATTACTACTATATCGTTGAACTACAAATTCCTAATTATATAAAAATATTTTTATTGATTATAGAAATCCCGAACTGGGCCTCGTCAGGACCCTACTTTAAATAGGGCTAAATAGGGCAATTTCTGCAACTATAATTCCCACGAATAATTTCTCATTTTGCACCTCGTTTGCTAAAAAGATTCAGAGGATTGTAAACAATTTCAAATCAAAGGTTTTTATAGTGTTTTAAGGAATTTCAAAAGTATGCAAAATAACTCAGAATTATTCATTTTTGAAATTAATATAAAAACTTGTAATTGCTTTAAATTTCATCAAATGACATTATATTCCCTAACATTATTTATAATTCTTTAAAGTATCTTTAAATCTTTTAAAATGATTCAAAATCCTATAAAATCCCATGAAATCTTTTCAAATTCATGAAAATCGAATTATATTTCGTAAGATTCCTTGAATCCATTAAAATATTTTCACTTCACCTGTAAATTTGACAACACTGGCACCACATCGTAATGTCAAAATTAACATTCTCGTGTGTTTAGAGAAAGTGAAAATCAAAAAGTAGAAAACGAAAAGATGAAAGTGAAAGTGAAAAGTTACATAATCGACCCCTAGATTGAGAGAGAAGATACATAGTCGACCCCCATGCAGCATCCCCATTTCAATGCAATGTTGTAACTGGAGACACCCGGAGAAATATATAACGGCGTTTCAAAAGGTTTGAGGGATATGGCACAGGTTAGATATTCAATTTTGACTATTCAATTTTCCAGAAAAATAGCACTCCGATTCCCTGTCCTCCACGTCGCCAAATATTATCGGAGAACTCGTCGATCTCCCAATCACAAAAAGGGGAGCACGAGGATGATCGTGCACAGCTAAGGAAAAGAATAAGTTCGATCAGTCAGAGGGTGGCAGTTACCGTTTCGGTTATGGCTTTCGGAAGCGTCGTCGAATCCTATTCTTGCGCAAACCCGATAAGGAGCTTTTTACGCCTGTATTTTTCCACGCATGCACGCGTAACCTTTTCTGCCCACCTCTGTCTCCTCACATCGCATCGCCTTGCCGCGCCCACGGGAATAAAAGCAGCAAAATCGTGAAATCCCATCTGCTGGGTGTTTGTATTCTTGCTCTAAAATGTTACCGTTCTTTTCATTTTTTTCATAAAATTCATGAATTAAACACCGTTCGAGTTCGTCTTCGTGAAATCTGCGCTTTTATTATATTATCGCACCAAGTCAGCTCTGAACGGAAAATTGCAGCTCGACCCAGTGAGCATATATTTTTATTCGATCTGCACTGAGGAGCAGTTGCTTGAAAGTGGAGTTATGAGGAGAGGTGACCGAGAAGGGAGTTCGCGAGTTTATTTGCGTTTTGCCTGGCGGCTGAGCATCGAGGCGTTCGAGAATAGCAAACCGGGGGTGAGATCGAACGGACCGAGACTTATCGCTCAACCCTCAACACAACCCCCACATCTCCATCCTGGTTGTATCGCGAGCCCCCAGGGCCAAGAAGTGAAAAGGGGTAAATCGGAATGGAATTATTTATATGCGTCCATGGTGAAGTTTTACAATCGATAACACTGGATTCTTCCAAGTTCGAGGAATCTGAGTGGAAACAAGACTTAGTCAAGTAGAAAATACAATATGTTTAAACTAAACTTGATGGAAGAAATTGGGGGTGTCCGTTTTTATCACTTGATCTTAAATTCTATTCAAAGTTAAATTACTTACGAAATAATTTAGATGTAATGAACTTCAGGCACACAGTGCTTTATTTCGATTTATAATATTATATGAACCCTTTGCTCATCATTCCTTCTAC
>JAUESI010000036.1:10876796-10905301 GCA_032275145.1 Synergus laeviventris
AATATCCCTTTTCCTTTTAATTTTCAGACCTTTCCGATGTCCCGGAGAACCTACCACATCCGGCCCGTGGTTCTGAAAGTCCTCAAGCCCTGAACTACTCCCAGATAGCCTCGGCAGTTTCGCAGAGCACGCAGGATCCCTCAGTGTCGAGTACGGAGACCCTGCTCAGGAATATCCAGGGTCTCCTGAAGGTCGCGGCGGACAACGCACGGCAGCAGGAGAAGCAAATCAACTACGAGAAAGGTCAGTGGCAGGGCTTTCTTAAGACACTTGAAGGCGCTCTCCACAATTTCATTATCTTCCAACTCTCCCAGAATTACATTAAGAGGCATTAGTCCCCATCGCTGGGCGCGCCTCTGTCTCATCGAAGTCCTCCTTGACCTCTTCTCCTCCTTCTCCTACACTTGTTGAGCACCTTATCTGCTTCTTCTTTGTTTCTCCTGCTGTCGTTTCTGTTCTGGCCCCTCCGAGAAGAAACACATTTTCGACGGATCTCTCGTTTGTTTTAAGCGCGATTAAGGTACCTGTGGGTAATATAACCGTTATGTAGAGAAAATTGAAAACTTACATTTAAAAAAAAAATGAGTGTCGCAGTAAAGAACTAAAGAAAAAAAATTCAGAATATGAACAACATAGGGGACTTGAAAGCAACTTTCGCACCTTTTTTCACTAACGTGTTACAGCAGGTGCCTTATCTTTTTATCTGCTTTTGATCCTCTTGATCAAACGATAAATAGACTGTACTATATAATGAATTATTTTAGTTTAAAAAAAAAGGAGATTACGAAAGGAGGAGGGCACTAGATTAAAAACGGTTCTCCTCTTTCTATATTTTAATCTAGGTGAAACTTGTAATATATGTAGTAATATTAGATTTAGAAAACAACTTGCACAGCAAACTTTAGTCCCAAGTGGTCCACGAAATTGACAAAAGGATTGCGAAACTATTTGGAAGTAATTAACTTTAAATATTCAGAACAATCTAAAACAGATTTTACAAAAAAAAGAATGAAGAAAATTGCAAATTTCATTCTTTTGTCGTTTTTATCAATTGACAATCTCTGATTAGTTTCGAAAACCTGTATCATCTATCTTTAAACAAAATTTGGACATTTGAGTGTAATTTATTGGCAGTTATTGTTGTCATATAGGTAGTAAATATGAGACAATTTCTGAAAAATGCACTTTAAACATAATTCTTCGAGAAGTATTATATTTTATCGCAAATATTATCGTATAATCAGTTTTGAATTTCGATAAACTGCAAAATTTTTACGTACATTAATATTATACACTTTATAGACAATTAAGTACTAAATGCTCCTATGCTAGGATACACTGTGTGATATAATAGTAGTTTTTTTTTAATTTTCTAGTGAATGTAGAGAACAATGATCAAGGGCATGTGGTAATTACCATAAGAACAAATGTAGTTTTGCCAACTTTAAGCTCGCAATAATAATAATAGTTTTAGAGAAAACTATTTATTCTTGCAAACTTAAAGTTGGCGAAACTAAATTTGCTCTTATGCTAAGCAACATATGGCCTTAAAAAACTATTTACTGAAGTACGTGATAGTGGCGTGATTAGTTACTAGAGATTATAATACCCTAGATAGAAAAATTGCATATAAAGGATTGAAGGAGTAGAAATATTGCAATAGTGATGCGTTTATTGAGATCAGTAATTTTAAATTTCGATTTATTGACAAATAAATCTAAATTCTCTTAAGTGGCTCGTAAGTGAGAAACTTAGTTTATTTGCCCTAAATTCGCTAATTAAAGATACAAAATATCTCAAATGGAATGTTTTTGTTTTTTCAAATCTATAACCATTACCTGACTGGGCTCGAGTTCATGTCAGGATATAAGCAACGTAAGAAAGAGTAGCTTTCTAAGTTGTAAATCTACGATGCGAAATCTCAGTGTAAATAAACGAGTCATTTTCTAGACATCGCTTTAAATATTAGAATTTCCATGTCGAAACTGACGTTAAAATTCAATTTCTGAACAGCTTATACTGCTGCAGTCAAAACGAACGTATAAAAAATAAATAAATTTAATTAAAAATATATTTAAAAAATGGTTAACGAATTAATTTAATTTAAAATCAAATTTATTTTGTTTGTTAATTTTTTGATTAATGTATATAAAGCAGCGATATTGAGGAAATGGCACGCTTCATCTACAGAATATTTATGAATGACATCGTTTTCATAGTCATATAATCATCGCAAATTATATTCAGTTTGTGCAGACCTTAGCTAAAACTCAAACAACTGTAACTGATACTGTGTATGTTATGTACGTTTGATTACTGTTTAATACAACTTGTCGGCGATCGTACTCATTTCACATAAACGATAGTCGACAAAGTAAAAAAGAAACGGTTTTTTCAATAAAAGTCAATTGTAAACAACACGCCATATTGAACTGATTTCATATCCGAGCAACAGCAGTTTGCAAAAAATTTAATTAAAACCGCAAAAAATGTGAACTAAATGTTAGAAAATGTGAGAACAAAGTTGCCGTTGCTCGAGTATAACAGCTTGTGATTCAAAAATTCTATAATCAGTCTTTCTAGGAGATATTCTTTTACTTTATTTATCATTATAAGACTTACAAAGGTAGTTTTTACTAATCAAGAATTTGTCTTTCGTTGGCTTATTTTTCTTCATTTTAAGTATGCTCTTCTTTTTTCGGTACGTTCAATAGCAGCGTACTTCTCACAGCAATCGCAGCGTGTCGCTTCATAAAACACACTTCGCGCTTTCGGCAAGTCTCGCAGTGCTTATCCGAGATTTTCTGGTTTTTAAGTGACCGACCCCCATAAAACTTAGACCGATAGTGGACGCCGTGCAGTGAGTTTCTTTCATAAATTTCGTCGAAACGTAACTCTCAGACTTTAATTACCCATTAGCCGATACAAAGTGTCATTTTCAGAACCTTTAACCAATGCTTTTGTCGGTTTAACGTAGGAATGTCAGGATTGTCGTCTGCGATTTTTGTTCACCATATCTTATCATTTTTTTAGGTCAAGACATTCCTTTATAGCAAAATTGTAACAAATAACTGGTGACAGCGGTGGGGTTAGTTTTCATCCTATCATAAAAAAGAAGTTGCGATTATATCGAAAATAGATTCACGCAATCTCGATATCTGAAACCACATTCTCTCTTCAGCTTTTCATTAGATTTGCATTCGCCGCCTCTACTTTAGAATCGAAATCAGAGAGATTTAAATCCTTTAAAATCAGTATTTTAAAGAAATTTCATGATAATGCCCAGACGTACTACATACTTTAATAGTACAGTACTATATTTTAACTCCATTTGCTACGACAGCATTGTTTTTGAGACTAAAATCAAATTATTGAAGATACAAATATTGGATACAAAGACGTGCATGACGTTCTAGTTTTAAAGAATCTAGTTGAATTTTTGTTTGGTGAAAGCGGTTGTATTGCTTAAAGAAGAAGCATTATATTTCTGTAAAGAAGGGGGATTTAATGTTTCCAGTCACTACTTTTCGTAACAACAAGACCTCTTTGTCTTTCTGGTCTCGATCAGGCGAAAATAATTGGAAGGGACACTCGGGACGTTGAAGTTGGGTGGCGGGTGCGGGCGCATGAAAGGTAAGTACCTACGTGCGTGTCAGTTGCTCTGGATGCGTAAACGTTAACGAGTTCATTGCAAGTTCGTTGCGACGTTAAGTTTAAAGTAGGCCGCGATTCTTGCGCGAGGTTGGCAGTAATGGCAGTGTACTGGCAAATTCAATCGACGAAGGAATCAGGGTAGCGACTAAAAGGAAAATTAGGAAGGAGAAAAAGGGAGCAAGAGAGAAAGAAAAGGTGAGGGATGGTGAGAGAATGAGAAGGAGATAGTAAAAAGGGGAAAGGGCGAAGCGGGGTCCGATTTAATACTCGAGTGAGCCAGCAGCTCGTTTTACACCAGATGGTTTTACATACGGCCGCTATCGTGTTTCCTAGCCCTCTATACTATATGTGTTGCAGCATTAAGCCAATCCAGGCAAGATGCCTTCAATGCTGAATATTATCAATATTATTCGTCCAGAACTTCTCGCGCGAGTGACGTCCTTCGTGCTTCGTCTTAACACAAGTCTTCCAAATCCAACGTCCCTTTTTCAGGAATAGAAGACGTACTTAAGCAAATAAAAGCACGAAGGAGTTGCAAGTTTATACTTTATTTATCTTAGTGCCAGATCAAGTTTCACAAATACTTTAATATTCTGCAAGATGAACAAGACTATCTCCAAGGATGGGATTATTATCTCTTTGGTAAGACGACTTATCCAGCAATGAGCGACAAACAGGTATTAAATCCTTGCCACGTACTACGTACGTTGGCGCGTGGACGATTACCATTGAATGTAACACGATCTCATCACAGAGCGACTGAAAAAGGGAATTCAAGACTGTTTGATGGAAAGTATTTTTAGATTTTTTTTTAATGGATAACATATTTCATATGTACTGCAGTTTGAACTTAACTTTTCAAAAGGAACTTTTGCGTAAGATGGTATTTAAGATTTCTTTTACTTCTCTATATACAAAATTACTGTTTTAACGGCTTTGCACAGAAAAAAATCTACTTATTCTATAGAATTATAGTCCAAAGTAATTTTTTGCGAGACAAGCACAGTTTTAGGAGATTTGTGAGTAAATAATAGCAATAAATAAGTAAGAGTAATTTAATATATGGTATATTTCTTAAAATCATTAACAGTCTGGGTAGTATAATAGAAAAAAGGTGTGGACAAAATGCCAATTGTTTTTTTATTATAACTGTTTATATATTTCAATAGCTATTGGTGAGGTAGCTGAACTATAATTATGCTAAAGAACTGTTCACTTTTTTCTCTTTACCCTTGTAATTTTATGTGAGATAACGATTTACGTTTACGATTTTGCTTGAATATGAATTTATTAGAGTTTTCTCTAAACGGCTGTGTAATTAGAAAAATTTTGAATATTTCGAAGCTGAGATAAATATAAGAGTCGAAGTAACAACTTTTTGATAGTTTTTTGAAAACGCTTGTTTTGCTTGAACTCGCTTGGTGATTTTAAGAACCATCGTTGTTCAAAGATAATTAGATAATAAGGTACATTCGACTATTTTTATAAATCTTTTAGACAGCCATCTCATATAACATTCTGCATTCAAAAGTAGGATTTTATGTAGTGCAAGGTCGCTGGTTCTGGAGTAGGATTTCACGTTAGGATAGATCATAGGTTCAGGAATTCTATGTAGAGTTTATGCTGCATCAGGTAATGGGTTTTTATACGGGGTGGGACTGTATATTGTACTCAGAGAGGACACTTATAAGATTTTAAGAGTGATCTTCTATCATAGGATTAATTTTAAACGGTGTAATACAGCTATTTTCAGTATGACAATACATTTAAAATTGGTTGTAAAACAGAATTCAACGAGACTTTTCATGGGGATGTGCTTGTTTGCCCAACGGAAAGTCTCCTGCGTGCTGTAAGTCAAATCAATTACCGCAATCATATCATATTTTTACCCATTTAACGAGCTGGATAGAAAGATAGTAGAGAGAGTAAAGAGAGTGTACAAGTAGTACTGGTACTTGTACCTGAATACGGAAGCGCATGAAGCCTACAGGCGAATTTCAACCACTGGAGATTGCATGTAAGAGTGTATCTTCAGCCTAACTGTCAGTTGGAAGGTACATCTTACTTACTGCGAAAGGTACAATGTAACATACAACGTACATTGTACATGATCGTATAGTGAATCTCGAAGAGTTCAACACCTCGTGTAGGAGCCGACAGTCTGACACGGCGAAGAGAGACAGAGAGAGAGAGAGAAAGAAAGAAAGGAAGGAAGCTGGGCGAGGGAGGCTGGTAAGTTACTTAGCAGGAGGGACAATATGAGCTCGCCGTGGCCGGGCCCGGCCGCATCCTGCCGAGGAGCCACCGAGAGGACGCTATCTCTGATCATTTGGGAGATAAGGCTACCGCGCTGCGCAGCGCATTGTGCATCGGGTAAGGTCGGTTAAGGCCCCGAGGGAATATAAAGAGGGGATTGAGTTGTAGCCGCAAGTGGAGGATCTTATGTAGATTCCTTGTAGATCGTGCACCCGATTCGATCGCGATCGGCTACCCGGTACCGGGTTAATTAAAATTGTAGGGAGCCCAACATCGCTGCTCTTTCTGCTCCCGCCCCCGCCCTGCACGTCCTCTTCCTACTTCGTGCCGCTGTTCCCGCTGCTTCTGTTTCTGCTACCGCTAACCGATGCAACATCGCCTCGCCATAAACTCCTCCGATTTTTGGTCTCTGCTTGGGAGGCTCCTTGCGTTAAATGCTTAAATCCTATTACCTCGATGCAAAGGACGCGACGCTTCGAAAGACTCCAAATACCGATACGGGACCAGGATACTGCTACTGATCGAGTGTAGCTCTTTTGCAAGGTCCCTTCCTGCAAATTTCAATTTCCAACCAACGCTAATGATGGCTAAATTACTGCTTATGTTAATTGAAAAAAATCTTGTGGTAAAGTATCTTGATCTTCAATCATTTGATTGTCATCTCAAATACAATGCTGTACAATTTTAAGGACATAAAATGATCTTTTTAGTCTCAGATTTCTTAGGCTTGGTAAACTTGTTATCGTTTTGTTTGTAGAAAGTCTATGAGAGTAAATTGAATAATGGAGAGTAACTATCGTTGGGACTTAATCCTACGCTCAAGCAGTGAGTATCAGGCTGATACTGACAGTCAATGTTGGTCCAGCAATGATGGGCCAGCGCCGATCGTAAATTTCCTCACAAGGCACACAGAGAGAATATGTTATAGGTGCGAGAGAGTGGCTGGTTGGGGCGAAGGCATAAACGTTGGAGCGAACAAACAGAAACGTCGATATAAACATTCGAACGTCCACCTACCGTATGTCGGATGCTGGCCTAGTCGGTTGGTTGCCTTCTTCCAGTTCGCTCGAATGTGCCCTGATTGATTTATGGTTAACCCTGCCACGCTGCACCACCCAACCACCCACCCTTTGCACTCTGCTACGAACGAAAGCCAACGTTCGACTATCTCTGTATCGCGAGCTGAGCCACCATTATCGCATAACTTGTTTATAAGTGTGCAAACCCTGATGGCACCTTTGATTATTCTCCATCTTGCCTGTCTCAACAATGTCCAAGATTCAAGACTGTGGACTGGGAAGGCTATTTCCTAGCTTAAATCATTTACAGTCGACTCTGACTTAGGGCACACTTTCCATAATGAAGACTTTGCACTTTGAACCTCTGCTCTAGTAGAGAACGACAATTTGAATGTACAAAAACTAAGTTCACACTGCAAAAGTTGAAAAACTTGTATTTAAAAAGTACCACAAAGAATTTCATAAAAAAAATACCGAGGCAAGTATCATAATTCAAATATGTGTTATTAGTATACATACTTCTTCATATTTCTTATAATGTAATACCAACATTAATTACAAAACTATAAAAAGTTTCAAAGACACACTATTATATTAAATGAATTAGTAATTGGTGAAATTTTATTAATTAATAGTATTTTTTACTAATTCAAACGGTGCGAAGTCGTTATATGAATTAGTAACAAGGACAAATTAAATGAATTGGTAACTCCATATTAAATAAATTAGTTACATTATTTATTGAAATATCTTAAAAATCTCGCAAAATCTTTTAAAAGTCATAAAAATTGCTAAAAATCTCATGAAATCTCTTAAAATTACTAGAACCCATCAAAATTCCTTGAAAAATTTGTATATCTCTTAAAATTTCATCGAATCTTTTCAAAGTCTTAAGAATCTTTTTAAATCCCTCAAAATCTCATGAAATTTAAAAAAATTAAACGATAATTTTTATAATTCCCTTAAAACCCCTGAAAGTTTCTTAAAGTAACTAGGCGTCCCTTAACATTCCACAAAACGTTTGGAAAATCATAAAAATATTTTAATACCCCTTAGTATTATTTATTAAAATATAAACAACATAGTCATTTGTATACAAGAAGTTTAACATCACTGATTTTCGAAGAACAATTCAATTAGTAAGTAAAACTACAAAATAGATTATTAATTTGCTCTTACTAATTCACTTTGGCAATAAGTGACTCACTATTCAATTTAGTATAAAGTGGAGAAGTCACTAATTCAATAATCAAATATAAATATAAATAAATTAAATTTTGTACATTTAAATTCTTCTTCTGTATTAGTACAGAGGTTCTCCAATTTCATATTTAGTCCGTTCGCTAGTTACCACACACTTGGAGACGCCCGAAGAGGCTCGAAGACGACCGACAATATTACTGTCTTACTTATTCGTGCACAAGGAGCGTGGCTAAAAAGGTGTGCGGTAAGTCAGAGTCGACTTTGCGAATTATGTCTTAAGTCTTGAGTACATAGATTAATGGTTACGACTATAGAAAACGATAAACTAATTAACTGAAGAATGTTATCCAAGAACAGCACGAGGTAAATATTGTAAGAGTGTGAGGAGTCCTTGTAGAAAAGATGGATCTCAGAGTCGTAAGGGATGCACTGCGCTAAAGTTTGTTTCATGATCGTAACGCCTTTTATTAGGTATAACTATGACGAATCAAGTGAAAGGTCTGCTCTAAGAGATAAACCTCGAAACTGCCGTTTTTACAACCCGTGGCACTGACTCCTCACTCCTCTTCTTTGTTTTCCGTGTCTCTTTTAACTCTTTGGGCGATTCTCGCTCGTCTGACAAGTTTTATTGTGTAGGATGTTTACTTTAATTAGTGTCGGGATTGTCTTAGATTTAATTAAGACTGGAATTGGTTTATTGGTCTCGTGCAGTGGATGGACTCCGAGAACTAAATATAAGCAGCCATATAGAAACGAGGGATCTTTATATAGTGGCGCTTGGTAGTAAATACTTCGCACCTTTATTACTCCTTAACTAACGAATGGAAGCTCGAAAGACAACGTTTTATTTCGTAAAGATTATATCTATTACCTTTTCTTGGATAGTTAAAGTAATTGTAACCACACTGTAAAATGAACCTGTAGTAATGAAATTCGTGATTGCGGGTTTAGAGCGTAGAACAAGGAATGGAAAGAAAATTGTACTGAATATGTCTAATGAAATGGATTGAAGAAACTCCGCAAGTAGAGTGTGCTTGAAATATAACGTGGAACGGAGAAATATTGTCGAAAAAAAAGAATTGAAGGCACTTTAATGGTCTACGAACACGCTACTCAGCAGTATTTCTGTCGTTTCAAAAATATATGAGGATATGAAGCTGATAATCAGTTGAAACAAAGTATGTAATCACATAGGCATTTATCCAACATCTGCAGAGACTCCGCAGTAGAAACGGATTTTCTCGTCAGCCGTATTAGGAAATAATAAATGATTTAGGTCAAACATTCGGCAATAATGGAAAATCAAATCAAGGCGATCTGATTTCTTAAGAATTAATTGTTATGGCTAGGGAGGAACACCCTCGCCGCAGGATACCCTATTTTTCTGCCAACCTCGCGAAAGAGGCAGACGAACGACTTCCTTCGCATACATCAATTATACTCGCGGTTCCCATTATTAGCCGCCTATAATTTATTACTTTCTTCCTTAATAAGCATAATAATTCCCATGCTATTCTTCTCTGGCTTAGATATATATATATATGTATAATGTATATACTATATAATATATATATGGTGGAGAAGTCGTCGTGATGGCGGGAGCTCTCGTATTATATTCTACGCGGTGTGCGTGTGTGACCTCTGACCCAGGGACAATCGTTAAGGTAGCGCATTGGGCGGCGCGGCTTACGGGGTCCAAGTACGACCAGGGATATTTAATTACCTCTGGAACGGAACGATGAAGGGTACTGGAGAAGCTGGGAGAGGCAGAGGTGCTCCGCGTAGTCCAAGATGAAAAAGAAAGAGTTCACGAGAAAGACCAAAGAAATCGTAACTCTTGGTCCTTTTAATTCTTCTCGTTTTTGGCTTTCGCTGGACCAGTTTGCTGCAAGTTTCTTGATTATTCATATTTTATGCGTGTTTAATAGGGTGGTCAGAAAAATAAAGATTTTTTAAAATTGAAGGTGCTCTCTCGAATATATTAATTTGTTCATTTTCAAGAAAAAACTATCCTATTATACAAAATAGCTTGCCATACTATTTATCGATCACCCTAGTGTTTAATACGTATCGTTAAAAACACACTGCGAACAAATGAATACAATTAATTAATTAATGGAATGGAGGGGAAATAAATCACACAATTTTTATTTCATCAAAATCAATTTCTCTTTTATATATCAGTCGTTAAAAGATACAATTCCAGCTGATATCAGTCGTTAAACGAAACAAAATGCGTGAACCACACTCGCTTGGCAAACCGTTTAGCCAGGATATCCCTTCGTTCGAAACAGCGCGAACAATTTATCGACTCTCCATGCATGACTCAAGTTTTCTTTTATTGTTAAATAAATAATCAAGCGGTCGTTCCCATGTTGGGCATAATTTATTAGCCACCCTCGCTAAAACCAGGCCCTCCGCGCATCCAGTCTCTCGAATTGTCTTTCTCTCCTTCTCCTTATGTGTTTCCATTCATCCCTCTTCCTCTCTCCTCTCTTGACCATAGAACTTCAGAACACAGTGGCGCGCGCCCTTGCCCCTTTATTTTTCCTTTTGCCTTTTCTTTTTCTTTTTATCCTTTGACTAAGGCCCTCTTCTTCTCTTCGTCCATTTACGAGTGGTGCCTTATGCTAAGAGCCCCGTTGTTTCTTTAATTGACAATCCCTTACGATGCGAGGTGGGAACCAACATCGACCCTGGCGCGCTAACATCGTATTGTTTCGGATTTTTATGCGTACTTTCCAGCAGGACTAGGCATACCAACCGAGCTTCTGCCGAGTTCGAGGGATCGTGAACGTGAGCGCGAGAAAGAGAGACTCATGGGGTTGGGAGGAAGGGGGCACCTCCATATTGCCCTTGCGGTTGCAGGGATTAACGAGTAACGACTTGGGCACCCTACTCCAGCGGACAGGGCGCCAACGAGTCCCATTATAGGATACCTTCCACGATCAACTTCGGGGCCGCCGACTGTGTTCCTTCTTCCCCTATACAGGTGGAAATCCGCGATCACCAGTTCTTCGCAGGTCAAGGTCAAAGTTACAAGACGCAAAAGCTCATGGATCCCAATTACTCCCTAATACCCCTATAAGGGTTACATGATCTCATAGTTCTTCTCATCGAACCAAGAAACTTGTGAGGAACACCCTGGAACTGTTAATTTTCGCAGACTCTATTCGAAAATATTACTTCAATTTTTGTGACTTTTCCTTAAAATATCTCTCTCAAGGTTTTGCAGAATTGAAGAGTTAGTATGTAACATGTTTCTAAACTAACACATTTAACCCGACGATAATAACTGGAATCTTGAATGGACAAGTTTAGTAAACGATAACACATTAACGGCCGTAAGTTATTTACGTTTTCCCAGTTCTCATTGCGAGTATAAGGATTGGAATTCAAAAGAAAGGAAGCGCATACAAGAATTTCTTACAGCGAATACTTATAAAAATAGTTTAAAAAAGATTTGGTAGAACTTTGTAGCGAATAAACTCGTAAGTGGTACTTCCCAGCTCTGGAAAAGCTTACGAATGTACTCATGAGTATTTACAAGATGGAGTTGAGATATACTCCCAAAGAGGATGATTGTAAAACAGAAATTTACGATCACCGAGATTTTCTTCACGGCAAAATAAATACCATCGGCACCAGTTGGAGTGGCCTTTGCCAGAAAAAGCAACACAGTTGCAAAGTATAGACATAGATTTCAGAGATAGATCGCACAGACTTTATATCGTCGCGGTTTTAAGTATCATTGCCAATTCGTGTCACTAGAGTTATATGTCCCTCCTGTGGAGTTTCTTGGAATCTGTTGAGGACTAATTCGCACAAACGCGATGGGTACACGAAGAATCGGAGGGGGTGAAGAGGAGAAAGGACACCAGGCTGAAAAGGATTTGCTGAACCCAGGCCGAAAAAGAGAGAAATTTAACCCACCGCAGTTTTTAACTACCGTTCAATTATATAGTTTGCTTTCGGTTCGTCGCGTGAGCGAATAAAACGCGTAATTTACCGGCAATAAAAGATCGTAAGGATGAGAACGAGAAGAGGCCCTCGACTCTGTGTCGTTAACGACGCCGTTTATTGCCACGAGGTACGAATATTTTGTTACACTGGTCGAAGCAATACCTAGTGCAGAAGAAGAATTGGTAAACTTAAATATAATTCTTCATCTCCTTATACACCAGGGTGGCGACTAATATAAGGCAACTTGACCGGGAAATTACCGCGAATTTTCGTAAAAAACCGGGAATTTACTTCTGATAAAATTCTAGAAATCTGTGGAATGTCCATTTTATAACTCTTTTAAGCTCTTTTCAAAATCCAAGTTTTTCTCCGTAAAAATGAATATTTCCAAAAGATTAATTCAGGGAAGTTATAAAAGATGCTAAGTGACTGTTATTGACTCTCGATTGGCTGAAATAATAAAAAAATAATTGTTTTCGGCACTTTATTATCTTTATGCTTTTTTGCTTATGTGGTAAGTAACGCATGTTCAAAAGCTGTTATGAAATGTTCAATTTTAGCAAAAAAAAACTTTTTTTCATTATGCAAGACAAAAGTAGTCAGGGCAAAATATTTAATTTTGTAGCCGTAAAGTTAGGTAATATGAACATCAATAAAATCAATAATTTTTCTAAGTATCACATTCCCTTAAACCTGTTTGGAACTCTTTCAAATATATATATTATATAATACCTAACATTCTGGGGGGGAGGGGGTCCTTCGCTCGTAAATTATATAGTAATCCACTTTTCTTATACAGCAACTTTGCATATGCAGGGCTTGAATAGTGGATCCACAAGCGTAAATCGAGTCTCAATATCAAAGTAATTCAGGTAAATGGAAGTCAAGATAAGTAGTAATTACAATAAGCATTGACATCCGGCAATAAAATCAAAGCCGTAAAATCTCCACATTCTACATTTCACAAACAAACTTTTATGAGCTAGATAGTGCAACTTACACTCTTGAGAATACCACTATTGAGTCTAGATTATGCATCGGGTTCGTCTGGAATGAGAAGGATGGAACGATGATATGTACGCCTCCTTTTGAAAGTGCAATCGCGATAGAAACGGACCACGGATCTAATCTTGAAGCAGGTGCGTAAATCGACGCGATAAACTGACCGCTATTAATGAGTCTGAGGTTAATTTCCGCAGAGTCTTCAAACTCGAATCTCGAACTTAGAAAAAAAAATCAGATTAAAAATTAGGAAGGAATAAAAGTACGCTCGTCTGCATCCGTGTCTGTTGCAGTAGAATAAAATAAATTATATTTTGAGAGATTACCATATGTTTTATTTAAATGATTATAATAAATTTTAAAGTTTTTTTAAAGTTCCAAGTCATTTAAAATGATTTTAAAGGATTACCCGATAGCATGAATCACTTTTCAGTTAAATGTAGCAAATTGAAAATAGTGATTCTTCAGGGAAGAAAATAGTCTACAGGTATGGGGCATTCTCTGGAGATACGAGGTAATTTTATAACAGCAGTTTGAAAAGCAGCGAGATTGAATAAAATTTATTCTTCTCTCTTGTTAGGTGCAATTTTTAGCAGATCGAGAGATTTTCTATAGTATACGTTAATAGTGCTTCGAACGATTAGGGAAGTGCGAACGCGACCGCGTCGATGCCGCCTTAGGAAAATAGTTTGGATATCTCTCAGTGGGGTCACGGGACCTCGTGTGTCGTGTTCGAGGGCACGTTGGTGATTGGACCTATAGAAGATACGGCGGAGAGCATTTTCGCGTTTCGCGATAACTGGCATCGGGAAGAAACCCTCGATCCGGGTATCTACGGGAGTTATTACCCTAACGAGGTATACCATCCTCGAGGAGGATAAACTCAAATTAAAGAACTGCAACCTCTTCCTCGACCTGTCTCTCCTAACTTGAATTTTCCAATCTAATATTTCCAAAAATCATTGCGATAATCATTCGTCGTTTTCAGCAATTTTTTCTCTAGGACTTGAAGAGAGCGAAATTGAAGAATCTAAAATTGAAAGAGTTTTTTGTACGCAGAATTCTACGGTTTTCTTAAAATTCTTAACAAAATTCCTAAACAAAGCTCCCAAACATTTTGTAGAAAAAATTCCCGAAATATTGTTGTGGAATATTACTTTAAAATTTGTTAATGTTCTTAAAGATTTGTTAGGGAAAATTCCCGAAAATTATTACAGGGCAGGAATTCTTTTAAAATTCCTAGAAATGCCTTTAAAGTCCTTAATTCTATGAACTGTTTGAAAAATGTTTCAAATCTTTTTAAATTCTTAATAAAATTCCCCTATAAAATTTTTTATTTGTCAAAATCTGTTGAAATCTCAGGGAATAACTGAAAATTCTTTATAATGCTTCAAAATCTTTAGAAATGTATTCAAATCTTCTAGAATCTGTTAAATAAATTATAAAAGCTATATATGTAATTTGACAAAAATATCATAATTATATTTATACAAAACATTTTTTAAACAATTCCTAATAATTAGTGGGCACTTTTAATTCACAGATATTTAGAGTAGATTTGCTAGATTTGAAGAAAAAATTACTAACAATCTATGAAATTGTACAGATTGTTCAATTTCCTAAATTTTATAAAATGTTCTCAAAATAATACCTTAGAGGGAGATAGGGGGATGTCCCGAAAATGTTTACAGGGCATGAAATCTTTTAAAATTCCTTAATAAAATTCGACAAAATCCGTTAAAAGCTCCCAGAATAACTGAAAATTCTTTATGATGCTACAAAATCTTTATAAATATACTAAAATATTCTAGAATCTGTTAAATAAACTATAAAAGCTGTATGTATAATATAAATATAAAACGTTTGATATTATATATGTTCGAAGAAAAATGTATTGTGAACAATTGAATTATGAAGTAAAACTATTGGAAGTTAATAACATGTAGTGATTGTCTTGGAAGAGTGCAATAATAACTGTGCATGACAATGTTACCGAAGCGATTCATGGTTATTGATTAGTATATGGTGGCGGAAGACGAGGTCTCGGTTATAGCGTTCATGGCCCCAGCGGGCGTGTACGTCGTATACATACAACATTCTCAGTCCGGTACATACATATTGGCTAAGATATTCGCATTGCCTGGGGCCACCCTCAGAAACAACAATGTCAACTTACTACGACTCCCTGCGATCATTTGAATAGTATAATGTAGTTTTCGTGTTCCGGGTAATAGGAGCACCACAGCTTTTCACGATTTCGTCTTTTTTTAGGTTTATGAAAAAAAATTCTTAGTCATATAGCTGTCAAGACAAGATTGATGCCGTGTTTGACTTACGAATCGAATAGCCTTAGAAGTTCAACTGAATGGATCCATTAACTCTGTGAAGCCGATTCTTCGATAGATTCGCACAAGACTAAAATAAATAACTAATCTGTGCTGTAGACTTACCAAAAAAATCAATGATAATTTAATTTCCCGCAATATTCTCATAAGTAAAATAGAAATATTAAAATTTATAGCGCTACAACTCGAATTAATGTGAAGAGATTTAGTGATCAAGATTGCTAATAACTTGGTTCACTGACGTTATTTAATGATCAAGTTTACTAGTAGTCACTTTTAATTATCTTATCAGTCTGCAAGATCGGTTTCGACTGCAAGACCTCCGACGATGTGATATAAATCTAGCTTATCTATGCATTACATAATTCTGTAAGATCCGCGTAAGATATATGTTGCGAACTGTACTGGAACGAGAAGAAGAAGGAGCGAAATCGACTAGTATTTATGAATTCAATTTAACGGATGGATCAAGCGCGGTAATAAACCGCGGATAGGAATTAACCAAGGGATTATTTTATAATTTACAGCCGAAGGGATTGCTTCGCACAGCACCTACTTCTCTTATTTGCATCGTGGCATCCCTGACGACTCGGATCCCCGTAGTAATTATTTCGTACGAGGAAATCCTCCTTGGAGATTTTACGGCGTGGACTAGGGAGCCGATTCGCTTCCATTGGAGCACCTGACGTTCACTTTTGTGCGAGTTTGAATCTTAACTAAAAATCGTCTGCGCCCAAACTGAACCCATATATCTCGACCTCGGACCTGCCCTCCCCAAAATACAACGGCGTCCCATCAATCTCAAATCTTAATCCCAACTAATCCTAATGTTGCACTATTTGCCTAGGCAAGGCAAGCGCTTTCGGGATATTATTGTTTCTACCCTTGCATATTATAGTCGAATAACGATTAAGTGTACCGGGAAGTTTGTCCTACCCTCGAGGCATCAGCCATGGTTGGGTTTGAATCGTCTACTCTACTCGCGTGATCTCCGATTTATACAAGGGCTCGCCCACAGGAAGATTTATTTCGATATAAACATATTCAGCGGTTCATAACTTGCAGTAAGATATCATCGCTATAAGAGCAAGGATTTTCTAATCAAAGTTGTATACCCTTTCAAACAAATTGATTTCTAATAATGATTTGAATTTGAATTCTGAATTCTTTGGTATTCCTTGTGCAAGAATTACTATTACACGGCGAATACAAATTAAAATAATAGGCAAAGAGAGAATATGTGGTTGAGACTTCAAGATTGCGAGAATCTATTTTCGATATAATTGCAACGCCTTTTTTATGATAGGATAAAAAAGAATAATCGTCGCGCTAATCTCACATCTGGTGAAGTGGTGCGAGGCCTGCTGTTCGAGGCCTTGCATTTTCGAAACGAATAGTCTCAAGCTGCATCGACGCTGACATTGATTACTGGCCGATAATTAACGAGCGACACCACCAATAACTTCGTGGTGAGAGCTGACTAAAAGCGCGTTTCCGTTGCAACGCCATGCCACGGGCAGCTCGACTTTGTCTTGGAGTATCTTGCTCTCTTTCTATCGCTCTCTCGCTTCATCTTTTGTTCGCAGATCGACTTCTCCGTCTCACTTCGACAACTATAGTTAGAATGAAGTCAATAGTTATTCTGCATGGATTACAGTCCTTGCAGACTAAGAGCTACAAGGGTTCTCTCCGGCGGGATTTAAGACTGACTTAGCCCTTGTTCCGGTCGCTGACCACTTTGCCTCCCATTAACCATTAACGGATCTACCGAAAATAGGATTAAATTGTTGCCAGCGAATATGGAGACTCCGTTCTGAACTTTGATGATCTGCTGAATCTGACGTTAGGTTTCTTATGTACCTCGCTTATCCATCTGCTTCAATTTATGGTGAAACTGTCAGACTTACACCCGAGTAGAAATTGTCCCATTTAGCCCCATTTAACATATGGTTCTGACGAGGCCCTAGTCGGGATTTCTTATATTGGTATTTTTACTGAGATATTGATGACCATGAAACAGGACCTGGAAGTTTTCCATGTCAACACCAAATATATCGGGTAAAAATAGGAAATTCCCGATGGTTGTATTTATATATTTAAAAATGAACTACTTTTCCTTTATTGTTGACAAACATGGACAAGATTTAATGAAAATTATAATATTATTGCACTACATTTTATAATTATATTTTTTTCACAAGATTACAAGAGTTTTTAAATCCTTTCACATGTTTTGATAACTCTGCAATTTCTTGAAAATTCTTAAATTTTTTTATGTTCCTTTAAAATCTTTTAAATTTGTTTAATATCTTTTAAAATCATTTAGAATATTTACAAATATTTAAGAATAATTGATAATCCTGAATCTAATTTGATTTTTTTGAAATTCTTTTAAAATTCTGTAAATTAACTTGAAATCTCTCGAAATCACTTTAAAACCAGTTACAATCTCTTGTAATAATATCTTGAAAACTCTTTAAATTTCCTAAAATCACTTGAAAGATCTTCAAATTATGTTTAAAAATTCTTTTAAATTAATTGAAATTCTCTTAAAATCGTTTAGGTAATCTTGATATCTTTGAAATATTTGTAAAATGTATTAAAATTCTAAAATCTCTAAAACCAGTTAAAATCTCTTATAATATCTTGAAAACCCTTTAAATTCCCTAAAGTCACTTGAAAGATCTTCAAATTCTCTTTATAAATTCTTTTAAATTAATTGAAATTCTCTTAAAATCGTTTAGGTAATCTTAATATCTTTTGAAATTTTGTAAAATTTATTAAAATTCTAAAATCTCTAAAACCAGTTAAAATCTCTTATAATATCTAAAACTGAAAACCCTTTAAATTCTCTAAAATCACTTGAAAGCTCTTCAAATTCTCTTCAGAAATTCTTTTAAACTAATTGAAATTCTCTTAAAATCATTTATGAAATTCTCTTAAAATTCTATATAAAATCGTTTAGGTAATCTTGATATCTTTGAAATGTTGTAAAATTTCTTAAAATCCTTTGAAATACTGAAAAAAATGATATTACTCTAAAATCTTGAAACTACCGTTAATTATTTTGAAATCCTTCAAAAGATGTCTCAAAACCAATATATAATTATTACCTCTATTTGATAATAGAATTTTTGTTTTCAGAAAATTAACTAGTTAAGTAATCAAATATTGCAAAAAAATGAATCTAGAATATTTTTTAAATACTGATGGGGTATTGACCAGTTTTCCCTACGTGGGATATATACCAGTGACAGCGTGACGCGCCTTGTGGGGTCTTTTCCAGTTTTCCAAATCAGGGCCACACCAGTAATAAGAAAAACTAGTGGTGAAGCTAGGCCCTCAGTTCGTTTTAGTAAAAATTATTATGTTTGGAAAATTAGAAAACTTGCTGGATGTAAAGATGAAAATAATTTGCTATAAGGACGATTGGAAGACTCACGTCGCAGTGACCCAAGTTGGTTGGCTGGGGTTGGCAGGGCGAAGCGAAAAAATATACAACTTCCGACTGTCGTGTCCATAAAGATTGTATCGGCGCGTAGGTGCAAAACCATTCGTTGATGTCTTATTATACTGGATGGTTATTTACGATCCCGAAGCCTCATGGAAAGAAAGCAAGAAAGAAAGAAAGGAGTGGATATGGCAGACAGAAAAGGCAAAGCACACTCAATTGGAAGACTCCCATCCTTTTGTATAAACTTTTGTATAAACTCGCAAGTATTATTGCAGCCAATAATTATTTTTCAAGAAGTAACACGGAGTAAGTCTCACAGGAAGGCAATTGCACATGGAGAAAATGTTAGTGTTTTATAATTAAACGCCGTACTAGAAAAGCGTAGGTCGTTGCCGCGAAGTGTAAAGATTGAGATAAACACGACGAATTCATTAAAACGATTGTTAATTACTGCCTCGAGTGACACGTGGGGAAATGAATGGCGAGAAAGGGACGAGCAGCTGCTAACTCGAGAGAATTGTGCAGAATGAAAAGAAATCTGATTTTTCAAACTCATTCTGTTTCCGGTGCACGCGATTCCTCAGTTAATATGGTTGTACCTCTCGTTAAGTATAGCATCATGTCATGAGTACATGATAATGTAGAGATTCAAAATCATTATATATATCGCTAAAAAGATTATATATATGTGATATAAATAATAAAATGAAGGAATTTTGGTGCAAAAGAAGAGATAGAGTACATTATTATAGGTGCATTAGAATTTGGTATCAGCGGGTTTCAAGGGAGATTAGACAAGGGCGTCTCTCGCGTCTGCCAGCAATTTCAGGCAGTCCATTAACGACGGTAACTCTTCACGACCGGCCGCTACGAAGATTCAATTTGAATGCTAACCAGAATAGGAAGTTCGCGCCGGGCCCTGGCGAATATCCTGTTATTGCCAATTTCGTGCGCGTTTCTGCAGCCCACTTTGCGATCGTTTAGATTATCATCTCTCTTTCGACGGTACCTCACCACCTCTTTCTATATACCTCTCGGTCCCATCATTTCCGGGGATAATTGAACTTTATTGACGATCGTCATCCAGAGAACACCAGTTCCAACTACACCCAGAGGCCTTCGAATCTATTTAATCACGTTTTACCTTCATTCCTTCAAAATTCACATCCATATTCCCATTTCAAAGTATAAGTATGCAACAGAATTTTATTTTATAGTATTTTCATACAATTTATAAATTATTCGAAAGACCTAGTACGAATAAAAATTTTATTCGTATTCGTTCATTTTTTTATTACTTCACCCGTTATTTAATTATGTTTTATTCATGAACCATTTGACAGTTAAAATGAAATAATATTCCTTATAATCCCTGAATTTTTTTGCTAGTATATTTTATAAATATCAAGATTTTTCATTTGTTTATTTGATATTGATTAATTGATTCATTCTTTTAAAATTTCGATGTGAAAGTGAGTCCGGCGTAATTTAAAATGCAGTGCCTAATTGTAAGAATAAGAAAATGAGAAGAAAAGAAAAGACGCAATATTGAAATTAGAATGCGGGGTCGTGAGCATTAAAATTTCAAGGATTAATACCAAGGTCTGCAAATATGCTCAACACCGCCTTCTTGCCATTGACAATAATTCTTAATTCTTAAGCGATGCACCGTTACGGCACCCATTGGGCCACACTTTAAGAAACGATGTCTCTTTCTTATTTCAATTAGATGAACCCTAATCGTGTCTCGCACCATAAAGCGCGAGTAATATCGTGACTCGTTTCTCGTTATTGCTGAGGTGCCGCCATCTTCTGAATCGATTATCGAATCGTTTAAATCCCCTTTAGGAATCTTGTCCATATTTATTAAGCGCTAACACGACATTAGACAAGCTTCCAAATTTGCATGGTAATTTCATACGTTTTCATTTGACTTTAAATTATACTTTATAGCACTGCTAAGTTATTTTATTGCATAATCATTGCCGATCCAAAGGATCGTTTCAAACCACTGGTGTATAAATACTTTTGATATTAGCTCAGAATTGATTCTTTCAGTGTTTATAATATATTTTATGATCTACTTCCTATACTTAAAAAATAAGTTAAACATGAGCTTCCTTGAAATTACTGAAAATAGCAATTGGTTTGAAATCGGAAATAGACAAAACAAATAAATCTAAAAGTAAAAAAAAAACCGTATAATTTACTATTAAAAATCTCAGCTCAGAGCATGACAGGCGAATTCGCGTTGCGGTCTCTTGTAAGGGGTCTGATTTCCTCTCCTTTTTCCCTTTCGATTACTCCACTCAGTAAAAAACCGAATTAGTTCGCCTGATTTAAGCTTGATCGAAATCATGTTATCGTGCACAACTGACTGCAAAATGATTTTGAAGAAAAGGCGAAAGAAGGTAGAATGTAGAATGTAGATCGAAAGTTCTGATTGAGGCGACAAACGTCCTTGAATAAAGGCCGAAACCGAAGGCGAAGGTCTTCTCTCCGGTTCTGGACTAACGACCCTCTCGTCGAGATTCGAAATGGCTAATTTAGCGTGGTGGCTCCCCAGCGACGTTGTTCGCGGAGGATTCAGGAACGTCGCAAGAGGGTGGAAGAAGAACCGAAGGATGCAGAATTGTAGGATCATGAGTTGAGAGAAAGAGAGAGAAATAGAGAGAAAGAGAGAGTCAGCAACAAGGAAAGAGACGTTAAAGGGCGAGCAAGGGAGGCCGAGGAGATCTCCATGTCTTAATATAATTCTATTAGAAGTAACTATGCACGCTCTGGTCTGCCCATCGCTGTTGGATTTAATCACGAAGCCAGCGAACCGTGCAATATTCTACTGCCTCCCACCTCGCAGCCAAGGAGGACTCTTATTGCCAAATTAACCTGACCTCAGCTACCTGAATTCACGAACGTGATACGCCTTCATTTATTATATAAGTGTAGTTTCGCACGAAATGCATGTATGATTGCCAATAGAGGAGAGCAAGTATATTAGCCGCTAGAGACATTCATAAAATTACAACTATATATGTCCTTACAGCAAAAGGGTTATAGTTATGTTAAGGCTTCGAAGATGTAAGATATAAGAAAAGCAGGACTTAATGAAATTCATACGTGTCAAGCATTCAGCGAGATAAGTTCTTCTTTAAAGAGTTGTTTTCTTTTTACAGCTGAACTGCAGATGGACGTCTTAAGAGAGAGGCAAGTCAAGGATAGCCTCGAACGACAACTTCAGGATGAGCAGAAGACCAGAGGTAAGTGTCCACATCATCATCAGCCAGTTGCTCGAAACGAATTTCGAGTGCTACCACTCTTTGGGAAATATCATTCCATTAGGGCAAACGAAATAATAATAATAATAATAATAATAGTTGGACGTGGTATCAAATGTCTTGAGCGGGTTTCGAACCAAGGGTTAACTCAATAATAAATCAAGAAGCCGTATAGAGACACTTCGCTATAAAGTCTCAGCTGATTCTATGGTAGAGACCGAAGGATCCTGCGTATCCTATTATTCTATGTTGGGGGTCGTAGCCCAACCCTGCCTGCCCCCACCTGCTTCTCATCATCCACCTTATACGCTCCTTCGCGTAATGGCAGGAAGACGCAGACCAAGCCAAAGGCCGTGATCACTCAACCAAGTTTGGATCGGATGTCAGTTCGTAATAGAATAGTCCTCTCGCGTTTATAACTCGGTTCCTTTGACCACCAACTCTCTATCTTCTTGCGTCATAAGGCAATCCCTTGCATCCTTCCTTGTATCAGCTACCGACGTGTCTTAAATTCAAAAAGTTTTAATTGGATTCCTATTTTTCTAGTCGAAGAGTATCACAGGAACAATGGATGGTACTTGATGACCTATAGCTGTCTAAAGCTGATAGTCTCTAGGAGAAACCTCTCAAGAGCTTTTGAAAAGCTAATTAGCATTTGCTTAATTTATTTCCACTCTCTCCATATGAATTAGTCAGAGTTTGACTAATCGAATTAGTAATCTTTCGACGTTCTACTAAATGAAATAGTAAGTCGCTTGTTACCAAAGTCTTACTTACTAATTCAATTGTTCAGAATTAATTTTTTTTCGGATATCAATAATGAAATCAAATGAAAAGGTACACCGAGAAAAAAAACTGGTACTGGTTTACTAGGATTTAACCAGTATCCACTAACAAGAAAAATTAAGGTTAAAATTACTAGTAAAACTGGTAATTCTAACCATTTTTTTCGGTTATTTTAACTACGAGCATTATGTTGACTTTAACAAAAAATACTAGTAAAAGGAACAAGAATTATTTGTACGATGAACCAGAAATTAAAAGTTAGTTAAACCACCGGAAACGTTAACTTAACTACTCCCTAATAGTTAAATTGGACATAAGCATTTCGGAGCTGATCTCATTTTCTATACAATAAAAAAAATAACTGCACTAAATACTGCACAAAATAAAGAGGTCCGAATGACTTATTTACTAAGATCTGCAACCGCAAAATTTTCACGTGTACGATTTAGCAGTTTTCCAGGTTATGTTCGAATTCTGACAAAAATTCATAACTGCAATGAATAACAATTCGAACTAATGTAAAGTATGAAACTCGGCTATGCCCCATTCTTCAAGCTTATTGAACAGAAGGTCTAAAGTAGTCATTCTTTTTACTTTCATTCAAGAAATTCATCAGTATCATTGGAATCTCGAAGAAATATGGTGACGTCATAATCGTTGGTACACTGATGCACTACGCATGCGTTGTATTGGCAGCGGGATTAGAGTTTTAAATCTTAATAACTATAACTATAATTATTTTGACTGTCAGCATATTGTTATTTTTACTAGATGTTTTAAACTAGATAATATAGCTTAGTTTATTATGAGGAAATAGTTGTTACAACTGCATACATAGTTACTTCTACAAGAGCAACTTTACTAGTTGGTATTAGTTAACGCTACTCTTCCAGTGCAGCTATTTTTACTAGAAAAGTAGTAAGTTGAACTAGTAAAAAAATAACCCGTAAAATATAGTTATTTTTATGAACCCAATTTTTTCATGCACCTCAAATTCATGACTCATGTTCGTTGCATCTCAATGTTAATGTTTTCACTCTAGGCAGAATCTATTGATCATATTCTTCACATCCATCTAAGTGACAACTGAGAGATATATTTCATATACATATATTTATACAGCAAGCAGACATCCTGAAGATAAAACCCGAGGCAGCTGTGCTGCTGCATGAGTCGATTTCCTATATTTTGGCGATATCGTAAACGTACCAACACTCGTGTGCAAGAACATGTCGGAGAGGGTGTTGTTCAGTGGCTAGCCGTCATATTCATGTATTGACACGGAGCTGGTTGACTAATGGACCGTTGTTGTCCCAGGCTCGTGTTACCACGATGGTCTCATTCAGCGAAGATTTTTTTTTATCAACGAGTCGACAGAAATCTTATATGTAGGTTTGAGTCGGTCGATGTCGATTCACCAAGAGGCTAATCTGGGATATTGAGGCTTTCATTATACGATATCCAAAACGCAAAATTGGGGGTGGAAAATTTGACAGTCACGACCCGCTCGTTGAAATGCTTTTTTAATAAGCTAACTCGCGTCCCGTGGTTCCATTCCATTCCGTTGTCCGACTTAACATATTTATCGGATCTGCTTTGTTCGCTTGTCAACGAACGTCGTCTTTAGGGGGTGCAACCACGTTATTGAATCGCTGCGGCTTTTCGTTGAAAAATGGATTCTCTTGTTCGACCTGAAAAAAACTGTCATCGATCCTGAAGGACGAACGCCTTGCTCGTAGTTGTGACTCATAAATGAGATAGAATATTTCGAGGGGTTAACCACTGCTGAACTCAGGTGCACACCTGCTTTTGAATTATTTTGAATTCTCTGTGAGATGACACACAAGCAAAGAATTTTTTGAAATAACTCTATTAGGAAAGTGAAAAAAGCGGAGAAAATTCAGTCCTCGCCATAATCACTATGATTAGGATTTTCAGACTGAAATCTGATGAAGATTACTCTTTTTTGTGTGGCATCGTTGGCCTAATGGTGACCGGTGTCATGAAAGAGCGTGCCGTAAAGTGACTCAAGCGCAAGTGCAAGGCGTGGATGCAGAGCGAGTTAATTTCCTCATAGGCGTTGAAACAAAATTATTCTTTCTTTTAACGACTCGTGTCGTTGGTGAAGGGGGGAATACTGTAAGCCGATATGTAATTTGTGCGCCTCGTCGAACTCTGGGTCGTATGGGAGTTGATGATTGATGATCACCCGAGTTCTACGGATATTTACGCACACTCTTCGAAATACCTCCTCTCATTCGACTAATGACTGTCTCGTAAGAGATACCGCGTCAACCAATACCGCCTCTCAATCGCGAATCGACGACACACTAACAAGGGCGTTTCCACTTTGACTTTCCTCGAATTCGCAAAATGATCGAATCTCGTTAAAACTATCTTTAATATCCGTCCAAGTCGTAAAAGCTATTTCAGGATGTCCAACTTTTACCAGAAAACACGTCAAATTAATATTGCAGGGTGTCTATATTGTGCGGAAATTTAAGGAAATCCTGGAATTGTGCTTGATTTTATTTTTAAAGCGGTTTTTATTTCCTTGATATCATTTAAATCGGTTAAATTCCCTTGAAATTCTTTTAAATCAAAAGAATGATAATTTTATATAAATTTAAACAGCGGAGAATTGTAAGCAGGAACATAGACACGATATTAGCCTATTTAGAAGACTGTTTGGCATTTCGTTAAAGGTCGAAATCCCAACCCCTCGTTGTAACGGGGTTGTATTATGTTCTGAAGGGATCGAGGGACTAGCCTCCCTCGCAGCTATTCAGAAAAGGGGGTGCTGCTAGTCTTTAAAGTTTTGTATGCAACAATAAGATGACCTTTATTGTAGCACTAAACACGCTCAGCGATCTATAATTCCTTCCCTAGCTAACATGCAGTTTTTATATTTATAATTTCTGAAACATAACAGAAAGATTGGATATTTGACGGATTTTTGATGTCAAGTGGCAGAGGTCAAAGACCAGAAAAAAGAACTTGATAAAGCAAACCGCGGAAGTATGGGAGACGACAGCTGCCCTTACTGCCGGTTTACATGAAGTTGCGGCTTCCTTGTAATTAGCAAAGCCGTTTGTTGCAAGACTCCATGCAAGCAACCTTCACACTCGACAACCCCACTCCATTTTCGCACGTGGCACCTGTCTGATATTTTTACCGAGGCATTGACAGCACCCCTTTACGACAAATTATCCTACACACTTGCATTTTATAATTGCTCCTTTGTTCTAGCTGCGACTGGACTGACAAACTCAGTCAAGGTGAAAACAATTCCAAGTCGCTAGCCCGTCGATTTATTTAGGTCAGCAATTGTTATGTTAACCTAGAGCGCAGAAATTGTTTCGCAAATGTAATCTGACGAGCAACTGAATATTGTTGAGCATGCCAATCTCCGGACTTGAATCCAGATTATCAGTCCCTCTTCCTTTATGTATTCTTCTTAGTGACAAACGGAATTGAAAGCGTACGATCAGCCAACCGAGATTTATACACGATTTTTCCCCCGAATTAACTGGATGGTAATGCCGGGATCGGGTGTCGCTGTAATTGGGACCCGAGGGACTTTCACGCGTTCGTCTCTCCCGTCAAACCATTGCCGCCAACGCAAACGCGCAACGCCTCGAGAACGAGACTAGAAAAGAGATTCAGGACAAAATGAGATTTAACTCTCGGTAAAAATAAAGCGAAGAATCGCGTTCAGAGCTCGGGGGTTGAGTATAAAATCGCGCAAAGGAAGAGTTTGAACATGAAGATTTTTCTCTTCTTCGCTTCGGGAGGAAAAGTGCTAGGGGAAAAAGTGAGATGGTGTCGACTAAAGAGAATTCGTCAAAGAAACTGTACAGGTGCCAGTCGACCATGGACAACAAAAGCTATCCCCTTGTCTCCTTCTGTCTTTCACAACCCTTGACGCGACACCTTTGAAGTAGTTGGCCAGCTTCTGTTGTGGGTTTATTTTCGCGTCGCGACGGCTCTCGTTCTTTTTATCTCAAAGCTGTTTCCCTTTGCGTCTCTTCCGTATTCCTCAATTTCCAATGAGTTGGAATACGACATGAAACGCTAAACTGGCACAAAGGGGGTAAACCGTAGACCCCTAGTCGAAAGAGGGGACTTCTCTCGATTTCCTCTCGTTTCCTCTCTACAACTCTCTCATATTCTAGCACCGACTGAAGCTTCCTAATGTTTGCCCACAGCAGAAAGCTGACTTTATTTAACGTCATACCTTTCTCCTCTACCCACTCGGTGTGTAGGCACTCAAAGATTCAATGAATCAGAACACAACACGTAGTCAGAAATGTGACGATCACAAAAGGAACTCTTGCGCGAAGCCAGTCAACGAGAAGGGGTGGATTTTGTGCGTGTCACCTCGTATGTGGTGTGCCTGGCTATCCGCTTACCCTCCTCGGCGTATAAACGAGCTGGGATTTTCACACTCGCTTCAAAGTGACCCAAGTGCTCTCGCGCGCAAAGTCCATCGATGCCAATGTGTCTACTCTTTTGAAAATTAGTTTTCCACCTCCGGAGACTTCTCTGCAGATGCCAGGTCGAACGTGCAAAAATTGCTTCAAGTTGAAACTTGAAGCTTATTCTTTTAGCTTTAGAAAAACACTAACGAGATAATTGGAGGCAAAAACTACCCTTTTACCAAAACAGTAAATTTCAGAGCTTTTATGTCTTCGGAAGCAATGAACCTGTTTAACATAAATTGCAGAAGTGTTCGACTATCGGAGATGGAACTTGTAAATCGGGACGTGATTTCCCAATAACAAGACTGTATTCACTTCCTATCTAGGGGAACCATACATATATGGCAGGCAGGTGCTGTTCGCGAGGGGTAGCTAGTTGCCGTGGTCACTTTGTGAACTAAGCTGGCTTTGCTCGCTGTTTAATTAAGTCCTGCCTAGACTACTCACTTGGTACGCCCCCTTCCCTTCTCACCATGGCTATACAATCACCACACTAGCCTTCGTAAATTCACTGTCCAACCGTTGTTATATCAGTCCCACCTTGTACTTGTATATAACCTCGCGAATACGATCCTTTGCTTATCACAGACACATTATATGGCGTCAAACATCAATTTTTTTCATGTAGCTTTGTTCTATTTTATACATGCTTCATTCTCTCACGAAATTACATGAAAAGCAGAGAAATCAACATTTGTTGAGTGGTACAGTTGGCGAATTTTGCCCCTTACGTGGGTTTTCTTCCTTTTTTTAATTTTTTAAATAATGTTTTTAAGTACTTTGAAATCCTTTAAAATTTCTTGAGATCTGTCGGCATCCCTTAAAATCAGTTGAAATTTCTTAATAACCCTAGAATTCTTTTGAATTCTTTTAAAATCTCTTAAAATCTTCTGAAACCCCACATGGAAAAAACTGGTACGGGTACAGAAACTATAATTGTATATTTGTGTGAAATATTGAGACAACTGACCATGATTATTAAGGGGGGAATAAGGGTTTGCACTTTCGAAAAATCGAATTTTTTTGTCTTATCTTATTGTTAAACATTTCAAGAATATATTCCCAAA
>JAUESI010000036.1:10920508-10935215 GCA_032275145.1 Synergus laeviventris
CTTTCTTTCTCAAATCATTTACGGCAAAAATACGAATGGAGGTTCTAAGGTTTGAGCGGATGTGACGACAGTTGGTGCTGAGCATAAACTTCGAGCATGGGAAGATCATTGATGAATAAGTCCGGTGAAACGTTTCTTCGACAAGGGCTTCTTGCTTCGCACAGCCAAGGCTTCGTTCTAGCGAAGATCCTTGGAATTTTGCATCGTTACAAAGCCTCTTATTTTCTTATTAGCTTTAGTTCCCAGATCTTATTCCACCTCTTCGAGTGTAGATGCGTTTGGACTTACCCTCCTGATGTGGAAACGACAAATCTTCCTCGCTCCACTCATTGGAAAGCGAGAAAGCGAACTCGATGGGGTTGGTCGAGTTAATATCTTCGTAGTAGAACGGTCGCGTAATTGTGTCAAAGCAAGTTTCCAAATTTCAATCACGAGCGCCATGACGGCTCCTTTCCCTTCGCGGAAGAGCGCGCAAAACCATCGAGGCATTATGTATTTGCTCTTAAGTATAACCAGTTCAAGGTTTACCCTCTCGACCGGGGCTTTTCCCAGTCTTTGAATCGCACTCTCGCCCTGTCGCCCGCCGCAGTTATTAATATTTGCCGACAATTACCGAAGGGATGTCCTCTCGTGCCTGCTACCCCTTTAATTTCGCGTCTCCAAGACCAAGACACGTTCGTATAATCGATCCAGGTCGACTTTCTAGGGGAATTAACCTGACATTAACATAATTTCGAAAATGCACTATATTACTATATTATTACTATATTATCAGACTTCAAGTCACTTTAAGGAACTTCAAAGGATTTTAATTAATTCCAGGAGATGTAAAGCGAGTTTAAGGATTTTCAAGAGTACTTCAGATTTTAAGCGTGAGAATATTGAAAAAAGTGAAAAAAAATGTAATGTGTACCTTGCAAAATTTGGTTTCGGTAGGATCATGATAAAAAATGCTATGATATATGCGCATTAATTTACAGTTGTGTTTTATTCAATAATCGTTTATATATATATATTATTTTTGAGCTTATGGTGGTATTATCGAGTACATTCGAATGAAGCGTGGTGTGAAACATAATACTCGATATTCTGAGCAAGATGCCGACCGGCGGTCGGGGAGGTCCTCGTCTTCCACCTGCTACCACACCGTATAAGTACTCTCCTGCATGCGATTTCCCTTACTTCTTGCATTTCAAAACACGTCAACAAGATTATAAAGGGGAGTGAATAATGAGCATCCAACAATGGAAAAAATCCAAACTTTGCACCTCCCCAGTTGTCAATTCTGCTCTAATAAACGGATGGAATTGGACGTATTTTATCAAGCGACTACTAAAATTTCAGTGCACCAATCAATTGAAATACGTTGATTTTATACTCTACTGCGGATCTACTATAAAAAGTGTAAGATGATAACTACTTAATCGAGTTACGGAAGTAAATGCAGTAAAAAGTATTGACTCAAGTAAATCTGTTTTGATGAGAGGAATGTTGAAAAATACGGGACTGGGGGAAAAATTGCAAGAAAAGAAATGAAAGAAATATACAGTTGGTGAAAGGTAAACACCGAGTCGTAAACGTAGTAAAGGAAAGGGGTCGGCTTCCCGATCACAAATGGGAATCCTTTTCACGGAACTTTGTCGGTCATACTGAGCTCTTAGGGTGAATCGGGGCTCGTAGTGCAAGGGTTGAAATTCCCTTTGCTGGATGTTTAATGCGGCAATCTCAGGGTGTGATAAAGTGCGGCACAAACGAATGTCGAAAGGGAATCCCGAAGCGAGTGCAACCCAGTGAGTGCTGTACTCGTACAATGCTCGCACAAGCTATTACATTGGATAAACACTGGCAAGTCGTGCTTTACGGCAGTACTGGCTACTTAGAACGAATGGAAGTACAAATGAAAAGATCCCACTGCGAAATTGAAGTAGCTCTCCGCAACCAGGCCGCACTTCTAAGCCACCTCGACTGTTTCTTTCCCGTCTGCGCATTAAAACCATTGAGAAAATTCTCTGTGGAATCGGCACCGAGTTGACAAAAAGGAATCTACCTCGAAAAAGGGATCAAAGCTCAGTAGGATGCATCGAAAAATGAAAAAATTACAAATCAAAGAGAACCTCATACCGAAAAGTTTACTTTTACTTGCAAATTCATCTCACAATCTGTTATATTTTTTTAAACTCTATAAAACACCAATAACTTCCGCAAAATCCCTTAAATCCAACGAAATCTTGTAAAATCCATAAATATTCGCTAAAACCGAAATAAACTTCATTCAGGAATGTAATTAATGTCTGCCCGCATTAAAAGCTCCTGGATTTCCGCTTGTTTATCTGTGGGAAATACAAAATACATAAAAAATAATAAATTAATACAGTAATACCAAAAACACCCGCAGCGCACTAATTTGGACCAGTGACTGAAATGTGGTTTTTTCATTGAAAGAAAAATCGAGCTTTGAATATTATAAAGCACCTCGCATAGAGAAGAATAACCTTCTTTACATACTCGGATTAAAAGCCAAACAGTTCTGCAGGACGATAGAATAGAAAGCTGGATGGTGGGGATATCCATACTCTTTGAAAGGAAATTTATGGGAATTAATATTGGCTCCCCTGGGAAGAGACCGGGGCGGAAGGTGGTCTCCGAGACTCTTGGAATGTGACTTTCCGACATACATGAAGGGAACTTTAAGAATTTAATTCCTGCACTGTACAAACCCCCACCCCCACTATACTTCATCGCTTTTCTGCCTTTTTAGTGAGTCTCCCAAGATATTCAAAGACGTAAGCGCACACAATTTCAGACGTATCTTGGGAGTCTCCTTCCAGTTTCCTCCGTTTCCAACGATCATGGAAGGTAATTTGAAATTTATGTTCCAAAAGGTTGTTATATTCACATTCTTAGTCATTTTCGTTTGTCAGGGTGAGCTCCATAAGAGCTTGCAGGTGCACTCCCTATACAAAATAGAGTTGCATTTGGGCAAGAAATACGGGAAATAAGCAATAACGATTTAAAATCTCGTCTTTTTTTGTATTAAATCTCATCTCATACTGTTTTGTATAAGAGAGCTTTTCGAAAAATCGTTTATATCGTAAATAGAGTATATATATGTGTTCGAATTTCAAAATTTTTTAAATTGTCAAAATTTGAACAAAAAATAACATAGAAGAATAATTTTAGATTGCAAGGTAAATATATGTAATATATGCCAAGGCATTAAAAAAGAGCTTTTAGGGGGGTAGTAGTCCAAAATATATATATATCAACAGTTTCCTCAGTGTCAAAATTGACACTTGGAATATGTAGTGATGTGAGGAGGGTTAATTAATTATAACTGCACTACAACACACACATGAAATCTGAGTTGAGAATTAGTTTTTTATTTTTGTCAGACTGACAATCTTGTTTCTTTAAGAGTTACCAGTAAACTAAAGTCTCAGAGTAGCTGAGAATTACATTTTTTAAGGGAAGGAAAACTGAGATGATGATTAAAACGTCGATGACTTTATGATCAATGAAGATTTGAATAGTTTTTTTAGAAAGTAGTAAGAATTTATAGATTGTTGTGTCCAAGGTTAAAAATGTGCTTAAAAATACAATAATCTTCAGCAGATGTTTCGTTCGGTGGGAAAGTCCCACAAAATACATTCATAAAAGAAATAGTAAAAACAAACCCTTTTTTTTTAGTGTTAAAATACAATAATTTTACAAGAAGAACTGTTACGACGTAACAGAATATTAACTAATAATGTACAAGGACTTTTAAGGGATTCCAGGGATTTTACGAGATTTTACGAAATTTTCAAGAATTTGATTAAACTCCATGAAAAAATATAGGGGACAATCTCATACCTTTACGCAACACTAATACAAAGAGCATTTTCTGAGTTTTTTTTTCACTCATTGACAGATTCCGATCCATTAAAAGATATTTACTAGATATGACATGAGTATTGCTTTGACAGATCGAACTTGGTTGACAATCTGATCACGCTCGTAATATCTAAAGAACAGAGCTGAAAGTAATTTTGTATTCTCGAAGAAGAGGGTGCACCGAGATATCCCTCGGTTCTATCGCAACGAAGTGAAAACGCTCATGTAACGACAAAAAATCACCATTAAACGGCCGTATGTTTCCCGAGGGAAGGACCCTATACAGAAGGTATTAAGCGCATAAACGTGATAAGCTAAAACACTCGTCTCCGCTACGCGGGGTTCCCTTCTCTTCTACTGTATCTGTGTTTTTTTATTTACTGGGAAACTGGGGAAAAATGAAATATCATCGACGAATATATTATTTCAACGATCCTGTCGTTAGATATGGTTTGTCGCTGACATGGAATGTCGAAGAGAAAGAAAACAGTAGGGCGCTTCCGGATAACCGCTGCGGTGGAGACGCGGGTGCGGCGCGGGAGTACTGAAAAAACCCAACGTCGGCTTTTAGTTGAATAAACATTGAGCGCTCGTTGTCGTGCTCGCACGTAATTTATGCGTGACTTACATATCGAGTATTGATGCGATCAATATTCCACATCAAATTATATCGTGCTTCGTTGCTGGAAATACTTCTTCTAGAAACAAGAGTAATGGGAGCGTACAGCATGAGAGTTTTATTTTTTAATTAAAGAAAAAATATTCCCTTTGACAGAAAAAATTATTCTCTAGATATTCCATATAACAGAAGAACAGAATTTATCAGTTCTTCATATCCTATCAATAGATTCTCGCGATTTTCAAAAATCAGAGCGCAATGTTGTATTCGACTATTTCGACTCAATGCAAAAAAACTCCTCAGATCGTTAATAACGGAGATAGCTTATGTTGAGGGAAACAAAAGTGAGTTTAATAAAAAGTTATGGATCTATAAAGATAGAGGGGATAGAAGAGGAATAATAAATTGATCTATATGTTCGTTGGCGATGACCGTAGTAGAAAAATAGCAGGTAGATGGTTATCGACATAATCATGTTCGGACCGATAAAATAAAATGCAGGGCATCTAATGTTGGGTTATTTTTTTTAATGGTCCCCAAAAAGAGGAGGAAAATAAGGCAAGCAAAGTTGAGCAATTCCCCTGAAGCTCTCAAAAGGTGGATCCATCTGCGATCGAGACGAAATTCAAACGTTCGATGCCTAAAAGAATATACCGAAAATACTGATTGAAAAAATTCTGCGGATCGCTCATATGAAAAAAGGGAACTTTCCCTGCTGAGAAATCTTGAAGAGCGGAACCCTCATTCTAGGATTCACCCTCGGTCACCACATCCCTACCACCTAGCGTATCCGTGCGCACAGACACATGCAGCACTGACGTTCGGATCACATAATCCTGATATCTGTCGGTTTTCGGGCAATAAAACACGCTTTCTATACTGCAGGATCCCCAAAACTGCTGCTGTCTCTTGCTGATAAAGAAGCGTGTAAAGATACGGATTCCCTCGCGCCTTCTTACACGTCGTGATTACTTCCCTTTTTTGTCGTTCTAGATTCTCGTATTTATTTCGGATTTTTTTCCAACCTTCACACTTTTTAAGTAAACGATCAGTTTTTATCTGCTTTTAATTACATTAGTCTGCTTTACTTTTTAAATTTTCAAGTTATTCAGAAGACAATCAGGTTTGCAGAAATTTAGCCGACTTAATTGTATTCATTATTACTTGAAAGTCTCCTAAATCTCAACGTTGCAACTGTATCCCGATTACTGGCCTGGCTATTACGTTTCTGCGTACGAGAGAAACGGGGTAACCAGATCAGGGGTCTCGAATGACCCACGGTCACCCGGGGAGTAAATATTTTCATATTGCTTTACCGGCACGTAATTCAAGCGTAGCAAATCTGCTGCGAAGTAAATCCACCCCTTCGCTTGAGGACCACACAGAATCTGCACCAAGGCTTGCTTTCTCGTTTTAATCATTTTCTTAGATAGTTAATACAGAATTCTGACAATTTGTGACGTCTTCTTAAGAAGGTGCTTAACTAAGGTTGAAGGTTTTCTATGCGCTGACGAACATAATTGACAAACTCAATATTTTGAAATCATTGGACAGAAGCTCAAGATTATCCAAACACAAGAAAATATTCCTGAAGTTTGCAATGTTTTTACATATTTCGAAAGCTGATCTAAGAATAATAAGAGAAGCTTTAGAATTTAAGTAAAAAAAAGTGTCGTCTTAGGGAAGGATGAAGGAAAAGAGGATAAAGCTTGGCTGACCTTTTGTGAATATTTCCACTGGCAAACTGGATTTCGATGACCGATCTCTATTTCCATATGGACCAAGTGGTGTTTGAATATTGTCAAGAGGAAAAAGGTTTCGGGCTTGAAAATTGTCGCCCCGAAATTGGTTTGCGTGTCCGAGGGAGCGACGTTCTGCTTATATACGTACAAGAAGTCGAATCGAAAGTCCGTTTCGTGCAGAATGTCGGCCGAATTAGCATTCGCACAGGATATACGCTCTAACTACTATCGACGTTGCTCCAACTATAATCATCCGAGTGGTACGGCTTAAGTGTAATATTATTCAGCAGACAGCTTTGTATGGATATTGAGAGCCGTAGAGCACAGATGCTGTCCGTCGGAGCTACGCAGCGCCGGGTTCTCTAGTGGGTGCCTAAGAACACCCTTAAAACTAGATAACACAGCTAGCAGGGTAGCGCCAGTAATTAGAGGGTCGTCTCAACATAGTTTGACCACAAACCATGAATTGTAATGATACATTTTGATATAGGACTTATGCCCGATCACATATTGCTAATTAATAGTTTTGCAAGTCACATTGCGGTCAATAGATCCACAACAGGTGAGAAAAACTTTGATTTCACAACAATACTAAGAAGAATAACAAATTAATAACAACAAATAACAAATCCTTGTTTTTCAAATTGAATTTTCCAGTTTGAAAGCATGAAAAGTATAAACTGATCAGTTTTAATTTAAAGACTTTTCTGAATCGACTTCACCGCTCTCGTTCATTTATCGAACTTGAACGACGACAACGGCTCTGACGTTATTAATTTTCTCGAAGAAACCGGTCATTCTTAGCATCGCCCGAGGCGAGTTGCGGAGAAGCGAGTTGCTGCAGGTGGCGGGAATGGTCAATATAACTTCAAAATGTAAATCATATTGCTGGAACCGAGTCTGCCGCCCTCTCGTATTAAATACAATACCGCTGGCGGTCTAAGATGGTCTCTATATTAGTTTTCGCGGGTCGCTTGATTCGATTTGCTTATTAATTTCAACTGAAGGACTGAGAGTGTTTGTTTTCGGATCATATTTGGATTTCTGGATGCTATTAGTCTTTCATCTTATAGTATCTCTCTGGTAAATCTTCAATGGTGAAGCTTCTTCTCATATCATGGACAATATCATAAATCCTAAACAAGATGGATCAAGTTGGAGACTTTTTCCAATGAAATGTCAGATGAAATTCAATATTTCCAAAAACGTTCTTGTTTTTGATTCTCTCTTTGGATTGGTACAACATCGGTGATCAGAGAAAAGTCCTGGGGAACAAGAAGCAGGGTGGGCATACAACGTGGGGAGTCCACGCTGAGAGTTGTCAGAGGGTTTCTGAGTGAATGCACAGCGGTAGCTGATGTATTTTGACGTGACCGATGCGAGGCCGCTCTCCGTTGACTGCATTATCTAATGGACCAACGGCTCCACCCTACTCCGATCCACGATCCTTTGCTTTGCCTATCTACAATCTGCTACGACCAGCAACCCTCCTCCACTCATAGGCTCTGATTTCATAAATGACCACAGATTCTTTTCTCCTTTTGACAACGCTGTCTCCGTTTATATATTGATCCAGCATCCAATCAATCCAGATAATAATCGACAATTGGCTTCCGTTATCCATCGTTATCCATCGGCTTAATAACCACTGATGCAATAAGTTCATGTGCCAGAAATTGGCACTATATTGGTGAATGAAAATTTGTTATTAATTTAGCTTATGCTAACTTGGACACCACTGATGTAGGTATCAACTTCAAGCGTCCAAAGTCCACTCCTGGGTTTTGCCCTAAAGAACTTACACGCCTGTTACATTGACGGCAAAAAGTTTGGAATGACTGAGAGAAGAGGAGTGCGAGAGAGAGAAAGAATAAGAGGAGGGACTGGACTCTGTTTGACTGGAAAACTGTTGACTTGAAGAATACATCAGGGCAAAAACACCTCTACTCAGAGTACGGCCTAATAATATGTCCCAGATCCGCTGATGATACAGGAATTGTTGTTGTTCATTAGAGGAGTATCTGGACATGAAGATGTTAGGTGCTCATCAGGAATCTGATAATCATTTATGCTACAAATCATATGATTTATAGTTGTAGTGATTTATAATCTCACGTCGCAGATTAATTGATCTTTCGAATGATAATTCTTCTACTAATTTTCTGAGGTCCTTTCTAATTTTACAGTTCACGGGCTGGAGGACTTGACCCTCTGTGTGTTCATTGAGGATGAAAGAAAGAAGATTATATTTGCTATCACTAGTGTTGTGCATTAAGACCGAAGGTGGAAGTTCGCCGGTCGGTTATTCGGTTTGCCGACCTAGTCGGGCAATTCTTTGCCAGTTCGCGTGTATCCTTATAGTATGCAACGTATGCAGTCGGTTGTTACCGAAGGAGTGGTTTGCCGAGCGGCCAATGGCGAGTGCTCGGGGTAATTCTAGGGTGCCGCCACCGCGCCATCTTTGCATCATAATGTTGCGATCGCGGCCCCCTTCGTACCACCCCTCCCGCCATTCGCCGTTTATCCCTACCCTTGGCCCCCCTCACCTTCGCTTCCCCGCATGGGACGTGGTGCACACCGGAGAGGTGGAGTACCAACTCAGCGAGTGAGAGTAAGAGAGCAAAGACAGAGACAAACATCTCCAAAGTGGGCACGAACCATGGAAAGCGAATTTAACAGGAGTGAGAAAGATAGAGAAAGGGGGTGGAGAGGGAGGTTTGTGTCTAAGAGAAGAGGAAATGGGGGACGAAGGGGTTGTCTGCGCCTTGTCTGCTGGGAATCAATCACATAACAGTGGTGCACAACTTCGAAGTTACTACCTTTGATGAGGTAGTACCGTGAAGGTGAGAGATGTTTGAGAATCATGTGAAATCCTAATAGGAGAGGCTAATTAGGCAGCTGATGAAAATGTTAGTAAAGCAGATTAGTACAATTTAAGATAATGAAGGAATTTTAACAGATTTGAAGGAATTTGATTATTTACTGATGTGTTATGGAAGATCTACTTCGGGCAAACCAACTAGACGGGATTGTGAAAATGCCCAGGGCGACATGCCACCTACGCCTTGCTACCGTCTCCCTGTCAAGAAAGTTAATCTTAAATCATACGTGTGTACTGCTACTGCTGCATTCTCTTTGATACAAGACCTCCACGAACCTCAAGGTCACAGATTCAACAAACAGGAAAAGAGAGTAAAATAACTTGTTATAAAGGGAAATAAAGTAGAGCTTGTTGCTCAAACATGAAATGGGTGTATTGCATCTACACTCCCTTAATTTTATTTATTTATTAATGACAGCTAACTACAGTAGAATTGTATAGAATTGTATTGACCATTGTATCCTCTTTTTCGCTTATCACCAGCTAAAATGAATACGTCAAGAGTCCGAAAATTCTTTGTATCTTTAAAGGAATCATTACGAACACTTGCGATAAAGAAATCGACAACAAAGCGAAGTTGCAGATCTGCGAGACCTTCTTCACGGTCAAAAATAGCGGAGCGAACTCGGAAGGTACAATGGCCGGACGCGCCGGTTCACAATGATGGAAAATAATTAAACTGAGCAAAAGGAGAGCAGCTCAAAAGGGCCGACTGTGAGGGGGCAGGAGAGACGTCGGCCAATCAAACCGATCGTGGCATGCATAAGAAAACAAGAGCCATCCACCCTACACACATGTGTCACATATACAGAGATCCGGCTGCAGTTATGTCCATATGTCTTAGAGTATGCGTGCTTGGGTATGAATATACAGTTCGCGCACCACACGATCAACACGGCTGAATCGAGTGAATGGTGGAATGATAGAGAGTCGACTGGGAAGGAGGCAAAGCGATGGTTATAGAGACAGGCGGAGTGGCAGGAGGGATGCAGGAGGTTAAAGTGAAACGGCAGACAATGTACGCCCCCCCGCTCCGTATCGACGTATTGTTACTGCACTGCATCCCCACTCAGATCTTGGTGGTACCTGGATATAGGATCCAGAAGTTCGATTGTTTACAATTCACCCATTTTATGTTATCAGATTCCGTAGCGAAACTTTCCATTGTATTCCATGTTAACTTTTAATGTAGAAGCTTTGATTTCTTAACCACATCAGAATACCAGATGACAGCCGCAGTGAAGGGATCGTGATGATTGAAACCCCACTTAGAACGGTGCCGCGTCATTTTTGAAGCCCCCCCGTCTAGTACTTGGTGCGAAACCCCCTGTGGTAAAGCGATATGTAGGCAAGGATAATTCCTTTGGACCTTCGTCTCGCCAGGTGTCCGCCACCCGGGGACCGAGATAGGCCACCGACTGTCCTCGCGTAACGATCTTGGCACGCGTCTCAAGTAGATCTTTGCTGAAAATATCAAAAGAGTGGTAGCTTCAATTTGTCCATCGAAAATTCTTTTTTTTCTATATCAAACTGCATAAAAAATACTTCTCTTTTGTTACAGTCGTCTTCCAGAAACGGTTGAAAAAGGAGAGAAGAGCAAGAAGACGACTCCAAGATCAGTTGGACCTTGAAGTAAAAAGGCGCACACAGTTGGAAGATGCACTCAAGGCCACGGGAGCCTCGACCGAACAAGTCAAAGCAATCACTGGTAAGAGTCCTTAATGCAAAAATAGTTTTAAAATTTATAACTCTAAAATTTACGATACTGGTGAAAAGTTCTCTGGTGTCTGGAGATTCGCAGTGAATCTCAGCCCTGAACCAGGAGTCCTAATCTCGGAATACATTAATTAATTCATCGGGAGAGAATAAACAGTCTGACACCCAGCAGAATATGATTCCTTACTTACGACCCCCTTTCCTCTCCGACTTCTATACCAACCAATGAAACCTTTCTCACTCTTTCACTATACTTGTGCGTTATGCCTACTCCTACATCAGTGTTTAAATACCTAAATACGTTCTTCGCTTGAACTTCCACCCTTCCTGTCACTACCAAAACTCAAACACGAAACCCTTTAAGTGAAATCTCTTATTTCGATATAACGTTACGTGCCTCCTTGCCGTTTTCGCTGTAGCTGCTGATTAACCCTGTCAGTGCCAGAGAGTCGCGATATTAATTTCAAATCAAACGGCACAAAAGCAGACGAGAGGTGAAACGCGACTTATGTTTTCTTAAAACATACCTTAAAGCCAATCCTAACTCTGCTATTATATTTTGCTTGTTATCGACATATTATATCTTTAGCGCTGGCTGATAACAGCCTTCGAGGAAAATGAATTGCCTTCTTACAAGTATATATTAATTTTCAGAAAATGTCACGGCGGAAACAAGGACGAGTGTGGAACCATCCGAGGAGAATTCGATACATTCTCAGTCCCAGCAATCAAGCACCCAACAACAACCAAGCTCCCAACAACCCCTCCAACAGCAGCAGCAGCAGCAACAGAAGCAGCAGCAACAAGCACAACAGTACCGGGAAGCTCAGGTATCTCGTCCGCCCCAACAACCACCCACGCCGGAAAAACCTGGGTGGGGTTACAGTGGACTGGATCTCATCGGCAGTCAGGCCTTCTGGCAAAATTATCAAGGTCAGTAATCACTAGCTCCCGTCGTCCTGGCTCTCGAGTCCTACCCGATTCGATATTCCCACGCCTTTTTAATCGTCCAGCCGAACGAGAAGGAGGATCTACGTGCACATATCGTCCAGGGCACAATCCTAGGAGATAATCGGATTCGCGTATTAGAACCCACTCAATTTTTCAGATCTTCCGATTGAATTGGCTCGAGCCCAGTTTATCGAAAAATCAACCGAGTTCGTAATAACCCCTTAACATTCTCGTTATGGAGAACACCTGTATCTCTATATCTATATCTATGTGGAGCCGTATAACCGAATCCAAAAGTAAATTATTCGAAAGATCTCGTACGGGAGCAATCACGTCGAGCGGCAGTAACGACCCTGCAGTGAAGAGGCAAGGAAGGAGAGAGAGGGGAAGAGAGAATGCCTGCCTGGTGAGGAAACTGGAGGTATCTCAATAGGGTCCCGAGAGTCACCCGGGCATCGTGATGCGGAATCCATTTGCAATAAACAACGGAGATTTAGTCGGGGGCAGGGGAGTCGCGGGTGCAGAGCTAGGGGGGTAACGTCGTCCAAGGTAGGTACTTACGTTCTTGCGCGAGGGGCCCTCTGAGCCACCGTCTTCCAGTCATGCATTCTATACGAGGAGTGATTCTCTCTCTCTGGCTTCCACTCAAATTTCGACATAGCCAAGATGCCAACTAGTTTCTCTTTCAAGTCCCTCAAGGGAGCATGTTATGATAACCCTTGTAGTAACTGCCACTTTAAGGAAAAGTTAACTGCTGTGTAGTAAGTAGTAGACATTACGCTTTAGGTATTCAGGAAGAGGCTCTCTGTCAATCTGCAACAAGAGAAAGCATTGTTTCTTTAAATTCTGTAATTCCCCTCATGAATACCGAAATGAGCGGTATTCCAACATGAAAGGATTTTACCAATTTTCTAGAAAGCAATAGCAGTTCTGTGGAGATTGGAATACTTTTCCTGAGTAATTCACTTTAAACCTTAAATTGTCTATTTATTTACTGTTTTATTCACCGGGGAACATAAAATATGGGACGAGAAATTTTCTGCAAGTAAGGCGTCTTTCAGTGCACACAAGGATAGTCATAAAATCTTTTCGACAATCTGCGTGCTCTATATTTCAGCCTTGATAAAACTTCGAACACTACTGTAGGTAATGCAAAGCTTATGTATATCTCTCTCGCAAGTATAAGGAAGAAACCGTAATTTCCCCGGCGGCCACCGTAGCTCTCGGTGGCGTTACCAGTCCTCTCTCCTTCGTTTTCACTCTGTACTCTCTACTCTACTCTCTTCTCCTCCCTCTTGTGATTCCTCCACGTCCACCATCAACCCTGAGTACGACGAAGCACTCCGCCACGCTTTAATATTCAGACTATATGCAATAATTTCGCAGCGACCATAACGTCTCTCGCGTCCCTCGCGGCCCCTACTCTCTTACTTCCTCCCTCCCAACCCCTACTCACTCTCTTTCTCTCTTCTCTGTTTCTCGTGCATGAGAATTGAGAAACCTCTCATGCAGGTACACGTAGCAGCAAGAAGGATAAAACGTTCAAGACCGTGGGACAAAGAGAAAGAAAAATTATCGTTTCCACATGCACATACAGACCCTGGCAGCCACCTCGCGACCGCAATCATTCTAAATCGCCGGGCGGGCTTCTCAAAGTACATTGAAATTGAAATTGTTGCAAAGGGCCGCCAAGGTGTCATGGGATACATGCTATATTTCTTTCAAATATTTATCGAAGCTTCACTTTCAGTTCGAAATTTACTGGTAATTAGGGACGTGTACAGATTTAAAAAAGATCCCAGATGTTACATATTTATTATTTACTCTAGAGAAGGTCAGATATAACTAAAGTAATCATTTCTCCCGCATTTGAGCAAAGCTTCCTGCAAAAAGATCTTGTTTCTCCTTAAAACACACTGCAGCCGAGAAATTACCTTCAGTAAAGGACGGATTGAAACTTTTTACGGACGCTCAGTCATGAGTAATAGGAAAATTGATATTTGAAAATGTAAGAGTTTTTTTTAGCTCCGAAAGACCAACCAGAGCCCCATAATATTTGTACACTTCTGTTTTGTGTAAAGGAAAGAATTAATCTTGTGTTGTTGAATAATTACTTTCACTGCTGGTAGTATTAAAAAATAATATTTATTTATACACTGACCTAGAGTATTAAGGAAATTTGTAAAGACGAGATCGATTTATAAAGTAGAGAACATAGGCTCGAGACGAGGTCGAGTGTTCTTCTTGGTAGTACAAGGAATTCTGACTATTGACACTTAGAGATGAATATTAGTAGTAGCGTAGTACCTTGACAGAAAGCTGGAGAGGGTAGTTAAATGGCAAAGAGATCCACAATTTACATTTAGTACGGTTAAGATCTGTGGGTCTCTAAATGGGGTAATAACTGCATTGAAGGATCTTTAGCTAGGTCCAGATGTCAATGAGTTGGGATCGGATGAGTATATGTGTTTTTGAATAGCGGAGAACTATAAAGTATAAAAATTACCCTTACTTTAAGATTTCTGAAATTCAAGGTTTTCAGTAATAAACATCGTCTGTTTCACAGATGTATTCGATTTTACAGATAGTATTAAGGCTAAATAATTTCTAGCTAAAATGTTAGTAAAATGTTACGACGTAACAACTTCAAAATAGGAGGAAACTCCATAAAAAAACCAAGAGAAATAGTCATTGCAGTACTTAACCTCAGACGATTGAGTCGCGTTGGCATTTTTCCTTAAATTTATCTTTCGTTTTCATCTATTATTTTGTGTATTTCTTCGTATTATTTTATTAGCCATCACATCTTTATATTTGAAGGTTTACATCTTTATATTTATCAAAACTGCACGGAAAAAAATAGTACTTGAGGAATTACCGAATTCGTTACGAAGTGGCGGATATGAGAAAAAGTCGATAATAATT